>JAAAJZ020888082.1:0-10675 GCA_010015985.2 Actinopyga echinites | reverse complement strand
AGACAGACAGACAGACAGACAGACAGACAGACAGACAGACAGACAGACAGAAAGAGTGATCGCAAGCCTAATCCCAACAGCTCAAACCAGTTACCTGGTGTGAGCTAAAAAGTAAATTTCAAATAGTGCTCCAAACCAGTGACTCCCACCTGGAAGGGGGATAAGCGAGCGGTGCCCCCTCCTCTCCCCTGCCGAGAGATCATCATAGTTTAAAATGATCAAAGAAGGCACATCCGTAAATTTGTTAAGGGATGAAGACAAGTACTACGAATAACGAGCTGACTCAGATCTTCTCGTTGTTTTTAATCAAACATCTTTAGAGAACTACGGTAAATTCTCGTAGCATCACCTCCACTTGCATTCTTTTTCCTTTAAGCATACGTAAACGTCTTTGTTTTTAAGATAAACCCCAAAATTTCAAGTTTCCATTAAATTGCAAACATTTCCTTCAAAATACCAAAACATCCTTTTGAAGGACATTCCTGGCTTCACCATTTTTCCACATCATTCATCAAGTGATTGATTTCAACATTGAGCCTACAGTATCTACAAATGAATGAATTTTGCAGATTAGGGAAGTGATTGGCCATCTTCAGCAAACAAATTAATACCATAAACTGCATAGACTACATATCTATAAACAATTAACAATTATCTACTGTGTACACAGTGTAAACAAAAGACAATGGCCACCACCAAGTCTCACAAAAGCTGTTATCTTCACTAGACACCTTTCAAACAAACGGCATGTGTATGCTAAAAGGTCAAGTTGACGGTCCAGTCTCGATGTCAAATCATATTGTTTTATGAGGACATGTGAATTAGGTTCACGTGTTCAGGTAAGTTTAGGAAAAAGGTACTTGACTGGTCACTATTGGACAAAAACTGCTTGACAGGCAGGCAGCTGCAAGGGTGAAATATGTATGTATCCAGTAGCTACACAGGAGTCATGTGCCCTTGACAAATACTGTAGAGCTTTAGTATGATGTTCTGGTTGATGAATTTGACAATTCATGAACAGTTATGTCACGTGGTTAAATACATGAATGATACTACCTGATAGTGTTGTACCCATATGTGGCAAGTAGTAGTTATTACAGACACCATCACACTGATAAATTTCAATTCTCAATATTGGCTGATAACGATCCAATACCAATATCTGAGAAATTAGCATCTGGTACACTAAATGGCTATTGGTCACTACCAGTCTACCACTAAGTGTGTCATTTTCATGTGGTGAAACACTGAGATATGTACAGTAGTCAAACAAGCTAAAACAATATAAAATTTATCATGAAGTAAAGGATGAGAGATGTCCGTTAGAAAATTTCGGCATTTTAGGTAAATTTTACCAATGCTGATACAGGACGAACATTAGGAATATCGGCCGATAACAATAGTGAATACTGATAATTGGTCCAGCACTACTACCTGGGTACACTAATTCACACGGGAGGCGACTGTAAATTTATCTTTTTCATCCCCATAATTCTGAAGAACTGCGAGCGCTAAAAACCCCCTGTATTCACATGTCAAAGATCAAAATTGCATACAGGTATGGGAGGGAGGAAGATTTTTCACGTTTTCAAAAAAAATGTTTTAAATGAAGAATAAAAGAAAATTCAAAATAAAGGTAGCTAGGTATTCTTTGTTTTCAAGAAACAAGGTTCTGAACAGACAGAATAAAATTCATTGTTATGAAGCCCCTGAGTGATTTGCTCCCCTAAACTTTTGAAAATTCAAATGATGTAACATCCGTAACTTTTGTAGCACTTGTATACTTTTAAGGGAAGTTACCTGTAAGTTATTTACAGAGTTTGTTGGTGATGCTGAATGATTAAGTGATGATGACAGATAATTTCTTTCTTCACGATGTATAATCTTAATGCAATGTTGTCCCTGAACAACACTGCATTCAGGGACAACATTGCATTAAAGGGAATAAGCAGTTGTCCCAACTTTATTTTGAACAATCATCAAAATCTTGCAGTTCTCCTTCCATTCCTCTTACAAGTATTTTTCATGATGTTTCTGAACATCGGTACTGCATGTGCAAGGTGTTATGCTGCAAAATTAAGCAATTCAACAGCAAAAATGATATCACATGATTAAAAAGAGCCATTCATGAATTAGCATAAAGGGGTATATTAATTCAGTTTGAGGTGACTGCATTTTCCCTTTAAGTAATTGAGAACCTTAATTCAGGCAGTCCCAGTGAAGTTTGTGTTCAGTTGCACTGAATAGTCCTTGAGATATAAACAGGTGAAGTTGCCTCATTTGTTGCCGAAAGTGAACTTGAATTGAAGTAAGCAGGAATTTTCATTAGAATGGTTAAATTTAATTTTCCTTCAAAATATTAAAGTACATAAATTGGTTAAACCCTTCCTCTTAAGGCTCAAATTAAGACATAACATTGATGTATGACTTGAGCACTACTGTATATTTGCCAACTTTTTCTTGAAACTCCTTAACTATTGACTTCAGTTAATTGCCTTATTTGTAAATCTTGTGTTTCTTGGCCAAGCTTTCACCATTATGTTGGTGTATGTGTGGAGTCGACGCAATCCATACATCAGAATGAACTTTTTTGGACTGATGAACTTTCAAGCTCCGTATCTTCCGTGGGTGCTGCTAGGGTTTTCGGTCCTGTTGGGTAATTCTATCATCGTAGACTTCATTGGTAAGTGTTTTACCTTAACAAACCTGCAGCCCCCCATTCGGGCAGAAAATTTGGTCTCTGTCAGGCAGACTTGTCTACTGTGTGACAGTCGTGGGTGCAATGTTTTGAGCACACTCATAGATGCAACGTTGTATAAAATTTGTGGCAAAAAAGTGCTCAGTATGAAAGCAAGAGTCTGCTGTATGCTGATTTAATTTTGGAGGCCAGAACAAGGTACCCTCCTTGGCCTTCGCTGACCTCCTGGGTCCCCAGGCTGTTCTCCTAGGGTTGAATACCCCCATTTGAAAGATGTGGCCCTAAACTAAGAATGCTAGGTTTTGAAAATTTTTAAATGTTTTACGAATGGTGTAACATCTAAGTTTGATAAAAAATATTGTGGATGAATTTGTGCAGTTCAAGTAAAAAGGATAACATTTCACTGTATTCATAGTAGTATGGGGTCATATGCATGTAGGATATCTCATATAGTGGGGTGAGTTTTTATATTTTTTAAATATTTTTGCCTTGTACTCAATCTGTGCATTTCTCCTCTGCCTAGGTATTGCAGTTGGTCATATATATTATTTCTTAGAAGATGTATTTCCCTCACAACCTGGAGGCTTCAAGCTGTTGAGGACACCAGGGTTTCTGTGAGTAGTATTCATTGTGCTTACTATTATGATGCTAATATATGCATACTGAAAATTTTACCGGACTTTGCTCAAAAGAACTGAAAATGAAAGTTTGCAAACATGGTATCCACTTACCATTAATTTTGTCCTTTACTATTAAGTAAAAGAGGTATGAAATCAAACTATATCATTACAGAAAATTTTCACATTTGTGAATATTATTTTTTTGTTGTTAAAGGGGAAGTATTTCACTAAAAAAGACAAAGAAAACTGTGCAGTTTGCATTTCTAGTTCTGAAATCTTCCCCCCTGTCCTTTAACTCATGGAGGCAGTGGGGAGGAGGGTAAGTGGTGGTTGATGGTGTGTGCTTTGAGATCTCTGGATCAAATCCTGGTAAAGAGACTGACAAATTTTGAGAGGAATAGATCTGTTCCTGGTCCTGGTGATGCTAATTGTGTTTCAAAATTGGTGAAGTGAATGAGTCTCTACTTGCTTGATTTAGGTCTTTTTTATTAAAACTAGCTGTCAAAGCTGTGGTGCAGAGTAAAGATCCACCCCTCCCTCCCTCTCTCCCTCCCTGGCAGTGGTCATGCCAGCTCTCGAGAAGTCATCAGTGAAGAGTTGGAAACACCAAATGAGAAGTTGGATTATCTTATAAATAACAAAAAACAATGCTCCATGTCCATTCTTTTGTGATAACAAATTAAGTTCTCAAGTCTCCAGACCTGTGACGACTTCAAACATTTTGCTGTCACAAGCACTGGCCTCCAGGCCTTTGGGATAAGTGGTTTATGACTAGGAAAATACCCTCGTACATCTGACAGGGATGTTTTTTTTTAAAGGGTCATCAATGGGACGAAGATGGGCTTACCAACCTGGAGTTAATCAAATCTTAAACCCATGTTGCAAGATCAAAATCAATTTGCCCTTCATGTTTGTCAATACTCACCTCTGTTTGTTTCTTTTATGTTCAAATTGCAGGAAAGCCATTTTAGATCCTGCAGCAGAAGATCCTAACTATAACCCCCTCCCAGAAGAGGAAAGACCTGGGGGCTTTGAGTGGGGGGAAGGGCAGGCCCCACAGCAAGGTGGCGAACAAGGATTTGAAGACAACCAGCAAAGATAATGCAAGATGCAACCCATTGATTGGACGGGAAATAAATGAAGAACTGAATCCGACGTTAAGAGAGAGGCTTTGTCACTACCAATGTCTGTTGCTTAAAGGATGACTTCAATCTGACGAAAGACATTTCATGCCAGTATTGTGAAGTGAAGAAAAGTTAAGAGTTTGTAAGGATGTGCAGGAAGGTGTTATTAGACGGAGATCCAACAGAAACTTTAATTTATGCTAATCGTATAAGAACCAGTAGAGAGTGAGGATGAAATCCTCTAATAGGTGATCAAAGTATTTAAGGGTATTCAGTCTCCTTTATGTACTGCGTACATGACCTAATCCAAACTCTTTGTTACTGTAACAAAGGGATTACACTGAACAATCAATTGATGTCGAACTAGTTGCCGACATGCATGAAAGAACAACTGTTTTGAAATTCAAAACGGCTGTTTTTAACCTATGAAACAACAGGTACTGGCCTTATGCTAGTCGCTGTATGCAAATGAGCAAAATGGTGAAAGACTAAACTTAGCAGTCGGATTTTGATCAATACTCACATTCGCTCGCAAACTGCAGAAGGTATATCCATATTCAACATGTATGTTACATAGAATTAAACTGGTAAATTCGTTTAGAGCGTCAAAACACGCCAAAGCCCAGAAAATAATTTCCAATTCTAGCGATTGCCAATGTTAAGTGAAGGGGATAAGTTTTCTGATCTAACTCTAAAGACGTAGCAGACGAAGTGTCTCATTGTGTTTTCTTCCTATCACATTTTAAGTTGACTGTATCTTCAAGAAAAACACAAAAAGGAGATTACTGTCGCCAACTAGTAGGTTTTAAAGAAAGTATTTCAGTGGTATCTCCTTCTAATTACACCTTCCTGGTATATGCAACTATCACTGCCGCAAAAATTGTCCCAGTATCTTTCCCCAGAGGTTTCACACAAGTAATAAGAACTTTATCTTACGACGACGTTCAATCATTTGCATTTGTATTATGTAGATCATACGTGTGTATAGGAATGCCGTCTGGCATGCAGCACGCTCCTCCCTCTTTTTTATGCTGTCTTCACTGGTCACCAATGAACTCACGCGTCATGGTTTTATATGGATTCCCCATAATGCTACAATACTCTATTCTTGGAAATGCTTTTACAAATTATGTTAGGTTGGGTCTAATAATTCTAGCACGAATCATAGCTGTCGATGGAATCCAATAACAAGTCAGTCGTACTGCTGCTTCATGTTTTGATTTAAATGACACTTTTACAACTTGATCCAGCGAAGTTTTTTTATATTTATTTATTTATTTTTTATTGCAGAGGCAGCAAATGAACTGAAATGTTTTCGAAAGGAAGTAACGGATCAGATCTCTGAAGATGAAACCTTAAACATTTATATATTTACTATTTTCGCGAAGTGAAGGCAATAGTTCTTTTCCCTTAACGACATGTGCGTTTAAATTTTGGTCCCAGTTTCTCAAAGATTAACCATAGACGAACATGCCTGGATTACACTCATTCAAGTTGGCTGACGATTCCGAAAGAAAAAGACTGGCCTTCTTGAAACGTTTCTTGAGCCACAAGATGGACTCTAGAGCCATCGAAATTAACAATTTCGTGTCGCACGTTACAACGGCAGCTGATGAGACCATAACATCTTCAGTCGATAATCCTGATCATACCACTGTGCAAGAAGAAGTTATACCCTTGAACGATGTCGAGGAAGCTAGCAGGGCTGTGGGAAATGATGTTCAAGAAATAGCTACAGGTAAGAACTGCTGAAATTTAGCTTTTTGGTTCATTATAACATATTAGCTCTTGCTAGGGTAATTTTATGACGTTTCAGTTTCGGTCTTAAGATATTAATCAGGGTAATGTAAAACTGGCAATTGACCTTGGCTGTATGTAGTCGTGCACATTCCGTTTGGGTTAGTGTAAGAATATCTCAACGTATAGTATTTCCATCTGTTGGGGTAAGTATATCTGTTTCTTTTTGGGGTCCAAGATGTCTCACACACTACCTAAAATGGTACTTCCTAGGTCTTTTAACCTGCATCTATGTATTTTCTATTTTATGGTCTCATCCTTTATAATTCACATTTTAAAAAATCGAATGGAAATATTTTAATATATGTGATCAATGTTCTTCTAGATTGATTGAAACCACTCAAAATTGGAAGGGGTATGCAAACTTGTCAATTCCATTTCAGATGTGGACTGATTTGAGTTGCGTGTTAACCTAATTTAATTATAGATCTGGACCGATTGTTACTTAGAGACCTGAAAGTGTCCTAGTTTATACTCGGTCGGGATATGGACACATTCCGTTCTACCCTTCTTGTACCGTGTCGTCGTTGAGTTGCATGAAATTACATTTCACGTGTACCGCTAGCATATACAGATAGCACTTTGAAGATAGCAGGAAAGATTCACACTACATAACTCAGTCTTTGACAGGTTTAAATAGCTTTCGTCTTTGCTTTGTATAAAGTGCGCACTTAATACCTCCATAAGTGACTGTCCGATTTGGATCCCTTCAGTCTACCTGGTGAAAAAAAAAGAAAATCTGTATTAGATAGTGGACGTTTTCAGGAACATAAAAGCTTCTTTCGCTACTTTCAGATGAATAATTAAAGGTTGCGAGGGTCGATATTCACTATGTTTGCATATAGGTAATTGCTGAAGGGGTTTCAAGAGATTTAAAGATCATCCTCTTCTCCGCACGTGTCTATTTTTATCAAGCCTCCTTTCCTCTTAGACGGTTAATACAGTGGATAGCTTTTCAAGGACGAGGAGTATGCTTCTTTTCAAATTTTCACATCTCAAGTGGTTTTGAAATGATTATGCAGTTCTCATGAAAAGGGACGACGTCAGGAACAGAACATGCCTATCAGTATAAATCGTGAACAACTAACCAGAATAACCCTTACTTTCCACCTCTTAAAATGGATAAAGTGCCTCACTTCCTGATGTTAATGATACTCCTACAAATTAATTCTTGCAAATGTGCTATCAGAGTTCTAACGACGACGCACACATCCATGACACCAATGTCGTCGCTCTTCAAGAAAAAAAAAAAACTCGTACGAGTAATCAAATGTTTACGAAGAATAAGTCGCCTTTGAGTCGCATGTTTACAGCATTTACTGCTTGCCCTGAAGCAAAACACAAACCACCTCAACCCAGACGAACTAAAGCTTAGCTGACTGTTTTTTCATTATTTTAATCCCAAGAAATGATGTGGTTTACTAATCAAGGCGCCAAAACAGGATCATGTAATCAATGTTGAATTAAACCATTTTGGTGTAAGACTGATTTTTCCATGTTTGGTAACGTTCTTTTAGTTTAGTGATTGAGTAAAATTTACTACAATAGAAAAACATTAACGAAGTAAGAAAATAATATCAATGGAAACAATAGCAAAACAATAGCAGCTTTCATACGAGGCTCAAGACAGAGGTTATCGTTATGAACTCATATGATTATAATGGATAAGATTTAAAGCCTACTTAAAAGCTTTCTGTAGTGCTGAAAAAGTGGTTTGGTAATAAATGGTTGATAACAGTTTTCATAAGCTGCTTGAAGAAACACTGATGCATTTAATGCACAATACTGGCCTACGAAGCGAGATGAGTTTCTTCGATACTTTCATATATGTCCCTCTGGGAAATTTTTGGAAACATAGAGCTGGTTACTAAAACAAAAACGAAATGATCTTCCAGCTCAGCGCACAGTGTGCTGCGGTCCCCAATTTTCGTGCAGTAGGCTACATACCCATACCATTAAGCCTAAATCTAAGTCTAAACACCATACGTGGCATACATAGTCTAAGATTAAAATACAATACATAACTCGGCGAATATCTTAAGTAAACTCAAATTTTGTAAGACGTGTTGTAAATACGAGTGTGTTATGTTTATCCCGACTGTTTAGAAGATGTGCGCATGTGCAGACGAATTAACGAACTCGCTTATTCACTTTGAAGAGTTGCACACATGACGTAATGTTTTTGAGTGCTAGTCTGTAAATTGGAATTTGGAATAACCATGCGATGTTTAAATTCCATATGCTATCAAAGCATGTGGATTAACGTGTATGTCGGTGATGTTTTGCTGTCATTTTGAAAAAGAAAATAATTTTGGAAAACGACATATGAGGGAATTGCACTACATAATCTTAAAATAAAAAAAAATAAAAAACCCTAAAAAGTCAACAAAGCGTTCCCGTTTACACAGGATGATCGGTCTGAGGTTGCAAGATAACATTTTGCCTGTGAGGGCTTTTTTGTCAAACTCAGAATGGTACTTAACAATGACGCCACCATCTGGCTATGAGATTGCGGCGGATAATTCCCTCATTTAAACTTTGACCTGTGCATTTATGTTCATTCCGAAATACCTCATTGATGGTTAAAGGCTAGGCATGTAATTCGGTCGGTTATCCGAGTTTTTCAGTGATCTGGGTCAACAGGTCAAGCTGCTATCGTACCCGGGCCAAAGATTTCGTGGATATCTTAGAGAAAGTACACACACACATACACCCACTTATGTAATGAAGAACAGCGATCTTTTTCCGGACCACAGAGATTTGCTGTATCGAAGTGTAGAACATCTTTAAGTCCAAGTGGCCGTGGACGGGGAACCGAATGTGGTGTTGCAAATCCATTCACGTAATCAGTCCTGGAGAATCCCCCCTTTGGGGAGAGTTTACTTTTTCCCCGATCGGGACAAAATATGTTCATGGGCGCCGCCATTTTGTCTATTTTACCCACAATCCTTTGCGTTCTTTGTGTACATTTTCAGTGGCCAACGGACTTTGTAACCCCCTTGCCAAATTTGCCAGTCTAATCTAATATCATTAAATGTGTATTTGGAGGTTGTATTGTCATAGCTACCGAAAAGCCACGTCCTAAACGTTGGTTCACCACGCTGTTTTTGAGAAAAACGCAAGTTTGTGAGTGGTTTTCGTTCTTGCTTACTCTTGGTTTTACCCCCATTCTGGCGAATTTCGGTTTTCCCCAAACGGGAGAATCTCCCGGACTGGTAACAGCTCACCTAAGGTAATAAATCATTTTCAAAACTGGACCAAAAAGAGAAGAAAACATTGCCAAAGTTTTTACTCGACGGATGTGATATAGGAGCCAGAATTAACAGTTAAGTATAACAGCTTAAACAAATCCAACATGAATAAATATTTGATGTTTTTTTTCCAACCGTCTGGAGTGTATCTATGGTGTTTCTAACTCGTTTAATTTTAAAATAGAAAAACCCCCGTGGGAAATCTACAAAATCAAAGTATTGATTCGTTTTTGCATCAAATTTGGCAAACTGGGGAGAGTTATTCCGTTGAGTGCAGTAAAAAATTCTTGGTTTATAGGGATAGAATACTAAAACTAACAAAAGCTTACCAAAGGGCGTTCACCTAAAGGCTCTTTATGCACATTTTTCCAGAAAGAAGTCGTCGTCTAAATTATAAATTATATCTTGTTTTGTAACCTACAGAAAATGCATACTCCTTGTGAATTTAGTTTTAAGTACTGCAATGGAGCTTGAACAGCAGGATATATGTGGCAAAAGATTGGTTATCATCATTTTTTGTCAATCATAAGACGGCGATTCCACTGTGGTTTAATCCGCTACTTTGTATGAGTCACACAAATTAATTCCTGCGTCGTCAACTTTTACTTAGGATCGATCAAAATTACCAAACCTAATTTGATTCAGTTACTATACCCACTTTTTAAAAAACACTGATTTAAGAATCAGGTTCTGTGTAATGTACTATATTGGAGAAGAATTTTGTTTGTTTGATATCTCAAACGTCCCCCCCCCCCGTTGTTGACTAATAGTAGAGAAGAGATTGTTGAAGGAGTGACTGTCGAGGATAAACTTACGACTTGGGACTGACCACTAACTAAAAAGTTTTATGAACTCTGATACAAATTCTAACTTTCCGCTATTTATTCTAAATCAGTCTGTATTTCCGAGTATAACGAATGAACGTTGTTTTGAATGTCCAGTTCGTTTGGTCTGGTGGAATGGAAGTGGTTTGCTTTGGTCGTTCGTGTGCAGTACGAAGGGAAAGCAAGTATGAGAACGTGTAAGGTATAGGAAGGAGGAGCGAGCGGTATCTTCAGTGAACGTGAATGGCGAAGAATTTCAAGTATTGGTCCGACTGTAAATCTATCCGTATGATTGTCGAATAAAAAGAAGACTTGTTAGTGTAGACTCGGTCTATTGACCTCTATTCGAATTTATGTTTCC
>JAAAJZ020886976.1:0-10676 GCA_010015985.2 Actinopyga echinites | reverse complement strand
TGGTTGGTATGGTTTCAACTATTGTATGATTGCAAAGCTTCGTGTAAATTGGTAAGGTTTTAACCTTACCAATTTAGGTTTTTCAGAAAGAAAGAAAAGAAAGGGCGCGCTCTCTTCTATTCAACAACTGAAGGGTGTTTATATTATACTGAGTGCTCCCTCTTAAAAAAAGATTTTTCGCACAGCCATGTTCGCGGGAATCGTCGCACACTCTCTACACACAGAGACAGCTTAGTGTAACACATGGTTAAGTTAGGACTGAATGTTGTCAAAACTCAGAAGTTAGTAGCAAAGAAACACTTGCAAGATTTAAGGTGTCGGAGACGTGAGAGGTCTGAACATTCAGTCGTCAAAAGATGACATCAACTGAGAAGCCTGCATGCAGATATGGCTCAAGTTGTTACAGAAAGAATAAGGAACACTTGGAGCATTATTTCCATCCCGTGTCAATGAAACGAGGAAATTCAGAGGTATGCTTGGCCAATGACGGTTTGGTCGTTCCATCGCGAATCTGCATTGACGTCGTAGCATTTAATATACAATAATTAACGCTGTACAGGCTAGGCCTAACTTAACTAGGCCCTTAGTCTGTAGTCTTGTGCTATGTAAATGTAAATTGATGCAAAGCTTACTATGCCTAGGCCTAGGCTATCTTTCACTGCAACTAGACTGGTAGGCCTAGGCCTAGGTTAGATTCCTATTTCCTTGCATTTGAGCCAGTATTGTGTCAGTGGACCAGGGATCAAAAATTTAGAACATAGGCTAGGCCTAGCCTAGCCCTTGAACAGGGCCTAGCATTACGTTCCTATACTATACACTTCATTTAGGAGTGACTAGTAAGGAGCGGATTACACGGTCACGTTCAGTTTCTAGGACTGCCTTGTATAGTACCCAACAACAACATTTTTGCACAATTTACGAACAAGAAGAAGGGGGAAGACCTCACCTGAAGTCCTGAGGGGAATGCTGGAACATAAAGGTATGATGCACTGACGGCCAGCCCGACGGCGAACGTTGAAAACGTTGACTGCCTGTGTGTGGCGGGCCTACGTTAGGCTATGTACAGCGTACATAGCCTAACATAGAACTGTAAGTCATCAGTACGGTACGGGTATGATGGGATTTCGCGAACAACTGGTTGATGAATATTCAGAAGCATCTTGGACTGCCTAAGGTTGCATAAACGAACAGCCGTTTGAGTTACTGTAACAGTTTAAATCTTAACTGCTTTATAGCCTTTTAACTAGCTCTTTTCTCTTAAAAAGCGGCTAGTAGGTCACGTTTTCGTCTAAGGAACATGATGCACAGCCTGTTTTTTGCCATTAAAATTCCTCAGGAAACGCATATTGGGGCTTTAATTAATGACATCGGATCTTGCCACTGTGATCAACAGCCTAAAACCATTCTATACATTAGATCTTTGCACTTGATAAATTGATGTCACATAAAAAAGTAAATGTCACGCGTATGTGCTACACCTTCGTCAGTTTATTTTTTTCATAAAACACGACTATTTAATTTACCTACGAAAAAGTAGGGTAACAATGTACGAATAGTATCAGTAGTCCATTGATGAAATAATTAACATTTTCAAAAGACTAACATAAGCGAAGAACTATCAGATAAACATTATCTGCTGTCCTAATAAATTACTTGAATGATTATTTTTCCATTGTAAATTTCCTCTCAAAATCCATCAATGAGATAATACAAAAGTCATTTCGAAAACACAACTGTTCTGTCGAAAGTGTAGATACAATTAAATGAATTCAAACGATTCCCTCCAAATTTTATACAAAATCAAGAATCTGAAATTGCCTAAAAACTGATATGTGTTAGCGCGATGATATTGCCAGGTATTACAAACTCTATTGTTCTTGTTTTCAGGTTTCATGTACTAATATGAACTTTCCAGAATAATTTTTCACTTTCAAATGCAACTTTAAACTACCGTTCTACGACATGCTTTCTTTATAGAAAACGACCAGATCCTTTCCGAATACAACGTAACCTAAGAGAGTCGTTCTAGGACGTTATTACCTAAAGGGCCACTAAGCAACTGTAGGCGTTACCAATAAAGAGGCATCTTTTCCATTTCAAAAGAATTTAATTTGTCACCTCCATTAAAATGTGTCCACAAAAATTTGAAGTTTTACTTTACTTGGCTGATCCTTGATTGTCTTTGATGTCTTATTTCAACAATGTGAGGTATCTGGGTGGGTACAACATTTGCAGAGAAGCAGAATGATACCAAGAGGCTGGCTATATTGGTGTTTCAGCAGCTTGGTGGATTGAGCATGTCCTTAGCTATCATCGCTACTCACAATCCTGGCATGTATCGTTCTCTTTCTTCATCATATGTGAGTTTAAGGTTACAAATCACCACATTATCAAAGTTAACTAATATTCTCTATGTAGTTCAAGGCAGATACTTACCACCCCAAAACACATTGACAGTAACGTCCCTCAAATTTGCCATTGGCAACTCTGACTGACACCAAAATTCCAGGTACACCTCCAAAAGGTACCTAGGCCACTCTAATTATTCAATGACACGTACAGATTCTGTCCGAATTTCGGTTGTACAAAAATACATTTCTTTGGGGGAACAGTGCCCCTCCCCCAGCCCCCCCCCTTCCTCATACGCCTATATTAAGAGCCTGGTACCAAAGACCTTTCATGAGATTGGCAGAGAAACGTCACTCAACTTTTTGGGGATAATGTGAACAATTTGGGGCGATGAAAATCTGCCTGCTAGCGGACTGCTGCCTTTTGCAATACAATACTCAAGATAGTTTTAGAGATTATGCAGCAAGGACGATTTGTGACAGGTGCCTCATAAACTCTTATAATGAGAAAATTCTGTAAAAGCTTACTTTGACCAATTGTGATCAATTCAAAACAAAAATGTCATTGCAAGTGGTACTTGCCAATATTAAAAAAAAAATTACAGAGCATACATGCTGAAGGTCTGTTTTAACATGTCTGCTCTGTAATGGATATGGTTATTCGTTTCTAACTCAAATAGTAGTCACTTTCAGTCACTTTCCTCACAAAATGTAAAACAAAAGTAAAAGAATGTGTAGAAAACAAAAGTAAAAGAATGTGTAGAAAACGAACTAAATTGCAAGCAAAGAAATGTACAAATTAGCATTTGAATTCATGGCAATGAACACAGCATTACTTCAAATTGCCTTACCAAACCAATTTTAGTACTGAAATTGCACTTTTGAAAAATGAAATTTTAAGTAAAAGACCTTGACTTGTATACTCAATATAACGCAGTGGGGGAAATGAGATATTGTTTTTCACACAAATTCTTAGCAAATGCAACAAAAAGTATAACGCATCCTCACCAGGAGTGAAATTGCACTGAAATTTGGTTAAAAGGAAGACCATTAAAAGGTACTTCAACAAAAATGAAAACCAGGCAGACAAAATAACCATACTTTTCCACACTCAGCTAAACTTTTTACAAAATTTTGTTCTTTTTACACCTGAATGGCCTACTCACTCAAAATTCAAAGGTAATTTACATAGTGCTATTTACACTGTATCTATAAAAAATGGCATATTTACATCTGAGAGAAAAAATGTATCAACACTAACTAAATCACAATATGACAATGAAATTTCAAGTCTGATGCAGTTTGCAATGCTCTGGTACAGTAAACGATAATACAATCTAACTAGAGAAAGGTTTGATATTTTCTCATCTATTTTTCAAAAGGACACAAACTAGCTTTGTCTGCTTTCAGTTGTTAATCCACTTTTTACCGTGCTTGGGGTTGGCATTAGTGACCAGAAAAGAGATGGGGGTAGGGAAGTAATGTGACTGTATGTATAAATCCCCCTTTACAAATCCTACCCACCCCACTCCAAGTAAACTTGGAGGGGAACCTCCACCCCGAACAAACCCTGCAGAAATACACAGGGAAGGTGTCTGGGGGTGGAGCTGTCTGGGAGCCAGTAATGACTACATGTCTCTGCCTCCATGTTCCATGTGAGCTGCCACAAATGGTTTAAATTACATAAAGAGTATGTCTTATGAGGCATAACTTCATCTGATTGGCATCCGACCAGCCACATAGGATAGTTTGGATCATTGCATATTGAACATAACACAACCGAAAAAAAAACCATTACTTCCTCCTCTGCTTTTCAGTTGATCTTTTTCCAGTCAGGCCAGGGTAAATATTATCAGCAGTGTCCTTTGGCAGGTCACCCAGTGGTACTTTTTGCACTTTGAACTTGTCCAAGTCTTTTTGACTGACCCATTTGTTTGGAAGTCTGACAAAGGAAATACACAAGAATGCATGGTTACTTTTACTTGTAGTTATTTACATTCTGAAAAACGTAGCAGTTATAAGTAAGAGCGATTAGAATAAAAGGATGATCCAGCCACAAATTTAGCTTTGATAGGTTTACGAGTTAGTAAATCTAACCATTCTTGTGAAATTTCCAATTGATTGTCATGTGAGGAGATGGTATCACTCCTGCTTGCACCAACTTCACTTTTGGTAGCAAATGTGGTAACTTCAACTGCTAATATCTTGACAGCCACACAACAGAACTGAATGGAAGCTGCACTTAGAGCTGGTTAGATTTAGTTTCTCTAAAACATATCAAACATAAATTTGTGACAGGGCCATCCATTAAACAGATTTAGCTGATGGGTTAAAATAAGGTTGAGACTACTGTACTGCTTTTAAATGTACATGCCAGAGTTGTTAAAGAAAAGCAATTATAAGTTGGCAACATTACAAACTACAAGTTTGTCTCACGTAATGTCTGGGAAATTTACCCTGCTGAAATATCACAGTGTTTCCAATAAATGACTTGACTATAGTCACTCACAGGGAAATATTGCATTTGTGAGAGAGGAAATTTTTGTTTTTAACTTTGTTTTTACAGAGAGAAGTTTATTATTTTGTAGCCCATTAGTAATTTACTCACCCAACTTTCGAAAAATAATTCAAAATTTGCAACTCTTGTATTGCATACGGTACTATTATGGGGAAGTAAAGCTACTGCATTGACAGAGTTTGTTGGTGAGACTAAATGACTTAATAATAATAAAAGATAATTTCTAACTCCATCAAGGTGAGGTAAAATAAACTCAATATTACCCTTAAAAAATTTTGTGCAACAGACCTATCTTGTCCATGAAGAATAACATGTTACATCTCTGTTATAATGAATGCCATCTAAGGTGATTACAAGAGGTAAAAGAATCAATGACCTGTGGTCACTTTTGGAAAGCCTGTATGGGAGTTTGGGACCTTGGTTCTCACTTCTGTTTAGAAATTGTTTTGACCAATGGCCAGAGTGGAACAAAGGTTTAGAAAGGACACACTGGGACCTTAATTGTGTGAGTTTAAAGAAGCCCAGCCTCACATGACAAGATATTGCTAACCAGGGCCGTGCAATTGATTTCCCTGTGGATTTGAGCCCTGGATCTCATATACCTCTAGAGTGAGTATGATGTCAAAATACAAGTACCTGTACACACATGTACATGAGGATGGTTACAAAACTATACATTAGCATCAATGTGTAACTTTTGAAATCTACTTGTGTGATTTATGACTGAAATTATGTGATATCAAGTGCAAAACTTTTAGTCTCTTTAGCACAATTAGAAGCAAACAAGTGAAATCACGAGAATGAGTACACACTCATTTCAAGAATGAGTCACAGCCAGAGTGAGACAAAAGTTCCTTCATTATTAAATATTGCTACCACTGTAGAAGTACGACCCTCTCTGCGTTTCATTTGATATCCAACATGCTACACAATGCAGACTCTACATTTTGAAACTGATTACTGGAAGGAGTCACACCTATTTCAAACACAGTGAGTGACCACATGAAATAAGTCTGAATGAAATGGATGAAACCCTTAAAGGGTGGGGTATATAATGACTCATGCTGAATGTACTTGACAAAAACCACATTAGCTTTTCACGTGAAAAAAAGGAAACTTACACGCCACTTGGTATCCAACGAAGCAAAACTTCTTCTGATCCATTTTTACCTTTTCTTTGACCTATGACCTATGAAGATAAATCATTGAAGTATTCTACAATTAAAATCTCAAATCATCAAAAGTACTGATGAGAAGTTGACTTTGTGTGGGCACGTTCCATTGTCTTGTAAATAATGTTAATACCATCTGCGAATAAAACCTCAAAGTGGTTGCAACTTGTCATAATGTGTCCCTAAAATACATAAAATAAGAAAAAGGATCATGTCATTTAAATACTGTAAACCCTTCTCACCTTTACTGTTAAGTCAGGAATTGTAATTGCAACAAAAACGTTCAGTAAAGACAGACACCCTGTAGCAATTGCACACCAATGGCAGAAAATCTTCACAATTTCCATTTAAAATTTGAAATTCATCTTTGCCACATTTTGGAAATCGTACCCACAAGGCAAGGGGCAGGGAGCCTTCCTCTTCCTTTCTCTCCCCTTTGAATTTCCAGTTGTGAAATATTATTACCTACACCACAGTCTGTAACTAAATAATAGGATACTGTTGTGGTGCTTGAATGTTCGTACACAATAAACGTAGCCTTTCAAATCATCTGATAACTAATGTATAAGCTCAAAGATGTACGATGACAGGTACAGCACTGTGACGTACAGTAAGTTGATGACTCACTGGTTATCATAGTACAAGGGTTCTGAAGTATTTTTGCTGGAGTTTGTAATTGTAGTAGCCAAAATTTGTAGCCCTACTCTAATTACCACAAGAAATTTACAGTATGGGCTCCTTAAATCTTCCGCGGGCAACTAAAATACACGTTGTGGGCCACAAATGGCCCGCGGGCCGCCTACTGAGAACCCCTGTCATAGTACAAGCAGTTTTAAGACCATGGTACAGTATGTTCTATAATAACTGGCCAGTTATCAACCTACAGGTAGCAGTACTGTAAGTTGATGACTCTACTGGTTATCACAGAACATGTAGTACTAACAACTGCATGTTCTATGATAACCTGCCAGTCATCAATTTACAGCTGCTACTGTACCTGTAGGTAGATGACTCTGGCCAGTTACAGTATCATAGAACAAACAGCCAAAGATGACTGCATGTTCTATGATAACCAGCCAGAGTCATCAATTTATAGCTGCTACCTGTAGTTTGATGACTCTGGCCTAGTTAGCATAGAACAAACAGCCAAAGACAACTGCATGTTCTATGATGACCAGCCAGAGTCATCAATTTACAGCTGCTATCTGTAGGTTGATGACTCTGGCCAGTTAGCATAGAACAAACAGCCAAGATGACTGCATGTTCTAATGATAACCAGTCAGAGTCATCAACTAATACAGTACTCCTACTTGTGCCATTGGTAGTGTAAGTCACTGACGTCCTACATATTATAGAGTACTGTACAACAAAATCTTGAATACACTGTTGCACATACCATGCATTTTGTACATACAGAAACTAGAGACCCAATGTGGAATGTCAAAGAATATCAAAACATTGCTTAGCACTAGCTTTAAAACATTGTAAGCTATGTACATGCATAAAAAATTGAAAACTGCAACATTATTGGTTTTGTTTCAAAAGTACAAATTGGCAACTTGCTTTCAAAAAGAGTACATGTACATGAAAACCCCAACCATCTTTTAATGTTTGTTTATTCCGTCCCTCATGACTTAAATACTTACACTTAAACCAAAACCATAAATTTGACAAGATCACATCTTAACTTCAAAGTTACAGTACCTCACTATGAAAAACTGCATCTACACCAGCACCCTCTGTATCTATGCCAGTGGTCTTGTTTAACTCCACCAACTTATGATGTAAAATGTCGACCATGCCCGTATCAAAAAAGTCTCCTGGTTTATCTGGTGAAGAGAAAGTAATTGACGATATGATCACAAAATGTTCTTTCTTTTTCAAAGTAATACACAGGGTACAGTTTGCCTCAACTTCATCACTGCTTCCATGCAATTTTCACTACAACTAAATGTTTCAAAGTATTTACTGAAAACTGACAGACCTGTCAATCCACATGCATTCAGGTACAGTACATGTATTAGATTCACAAAGTAAAATGTCAGAAATACAGTCATATCAGCCTATCTGCCAGGAGGCAAACTCTTTACATTCAACTTTATAAATATATGTGCTTACTGAAAAAATTTTATTTTTCAAACTGAACATGACTTTAGGATATTTAGTACTTGATATAGGCTTATGGGCGGGGGAACTTAATTGAAGGAAAGGATGATGCATACAGTAAGTAAAAACCTATCTCCACAAAACAAATGTCCCTCTTATTTTCAATAAAAGCCATATGTACAGTAGTCTCTTCAATTCTCGAGCTAATGGTAACCACACTGAGTGCAAGGCATCAGTCTTAACAGTTAACAAGGTACACTGTATTGTATTTAAATTTCAAAACACGTATACATAACAAAGGTTGAATAGAGAATCTCACTGGTCCATCTTCTGACTTCCATTACATTTCTGTCATGAGAATATAAAATGTTGAAGCTTATTCACTTTGCACAAACCTTTGTGTATAGACTTTGCAATAGTTTGTGATGTCAAGCTTGTGCTTCTCAGGTGTATATCTTACACGTACTTCGATTTCCCTGTCTAGCCACTGCCGCTTGCTTCAAAATGTGACTGGTATCATGCTCATCAGGTAATTGAATACACAAGGCCTCTTTGTCACAAATCCTTTGCAGGCAAAGGGTAATTTCACAAGTTTATGCATTTTGAGGTCAAAACAAAACAAAATCACAAAATGGGATTTGCACATAATTGAACGGCATCACAATTAATATTGTACTGAAATCAGCTTACTGTACAGTACTGTAGTTTCAATAAAGTGAATCTAAAATTCAACATTTTGTAACTCAGGCAATGGAGAAAACTACTGTATAACATAACCCCATTGAGATAAATTGTTCACACCTTGTTACTGTGTATTAAAACAATGTTTCACTTTAACTCTTTACCGCATTATTTCAAGATTCCATTGTGAAGAAAGGTGTGTAACTCACGAAGAGAAAGTCTCCTTTTCATCCGTGATCTTTTCTTCTTTGTGATTTTCCCAGGACTGTCATCCTTGTTCCTTGGTGTACGCTGTTGAGGACTCGGCTGCTCACTTGCACTAAAATGAGACTGAACGTGTCTCTCTTGTCCATTCTGAGTTCTGAAACTCTGATTACAACCAGAAAACAAGCATCTGAAAGGTTTGGCACCGCAGTGATCTAGGACATGTTTGAGTAACCAATTTTGTGATAAAGAAGGCCTCTTATACACCCTGCACCCTTCCCCCCGCCACCCCACCTTGTGCAACACTACCCCCTCCCTGTCTCTCACCATTTTTTCTGGAAAAATCCCTCAACATTAAGCCTACCCTAAACTTAACCCTTACCCTGCGGGTATTCATCTAAGGGGAGGGGAGATTTTTCTGCAATGAAAATTATTCAAAGAGGGAATTTTCCACATGAGAATTGTCCCAAGGCTACTTGTCTGGCAGAGACTGGTCTGGGAGGACGTCGTACTGCTGGTGGTTGTACAATCAATCACACCCTGCAGATACACCCCAACTATATCTGTGCAAATGCTTTATGAACAGAAAAAACTTTACAAACCAATTTCCTGTCCTCCAAAGGTGTGTGTGAGTTGAGTAACTGTGAATCAAAGAATGCTAGGATGCCTAGAAGTCTCGGCTGTAGAAAATCCGCCATGTCTTCTGGCGTAGTGATTGGACGGGGTCCTTTGTAGTTGCTGTCTTTTGCTGCCAGCATTGCAAGTCCACTGAAAACCTTGAGCATAAAATTAGTCCAATTAGTAAAACAAAAGGGATGTTAATCTACCTATAATTGTTCTGCATTCTTTTTTATTTCACCTATAAAACAATTCACAGAACCATGACTTTCTATTCTTAGTATCATTAACACAATTTGTAACATTAGCCTGCTGATGGAAGTGTTTGCAGTAGCATTTCCATTAAATATCTTGGATTATCATGAGGACAAAATCCCATCTACGAAGACTAGATCACCAACCAAACAAGGAAAATCTTTCCAAGAGCTAACAAAGTGGAAATAATAGGTTTCTTTTCCTGGCAAGACAACTGCCAATCTGTCCTGCTTTAAAGTTTACCAAGTCCCCTTACATCTCTGTATGAGGTGACCAAGCCCATTGGTAAATAAAATTGATCCCCCCACTAATAAATAATTAACCCACTTATGAGTAACTTACCAGCTTGATGTTTCTTTGTCTTTATGAGAAAAACTTTTAGATGACTTTAATACGGAACATATGAGATGAACGATCCATCTTTAAATATTCAACACACTATACATTACAGAAGTGGGGGACTGCTGGCATTGTGAAGAGACGAGCACCACCCTCCAGGCTTGGGGTTAACACAAATTACCCTCTTTGCTATGGAGTTCCGACTGGATGGCCTAGTGGTTAGAGTATCACCCTTTCAGCAAGGATTCAAATCCCAGTCGGGTCATACCAAAGACTTTGAAAATTGTACCTGTTGCCTTCTCACTTGGTGCTCAGCATATGAGATTGGAACAGGAATAATAATACAGCATTAGAGTTTTTAACCGTAAGCACTGAAAACTGCTGCCCAGTTAGCATAGCCCCCAGGGGCTTGAGAACCTTAAGGAATGAAAAGAT
>JAAAJZ020885871.1:0-10679 GCA_010015985.2 Actinopyga echinites | reverse complement strand
AATGAGCTTTTAAGACATCTCAGTATAGTGAAATTGAATTGAAATTAGAAAAAGGATGGCCCCTTTTCACTTCAGGGTCCTCACTTGATGGGCCCCCTTTTACAGTAATGGTGGACTCCTAATGCCTCACATTACGGTGGAAAAGATCATCGTCATTTTGTAAGAGAGGGGCCCGCTCGGTTTGAGAAGCGAGCCAGGGGGGCCACGGCTTCCCCTGTTCCCCCCGCTAGTTACGCTAGAGTTTGATCCTACCGTGCCCATTAGCTCTACACCTAATAGTACCACAGCTCACTGAGCCTACAGCCAATAGGACTTACAAAGTGTAAGCAGGTGCTGTAGGTATTATGAAGTGTAGGACCAAGGACCAAATTGGCTCTTTTACAGTAAGACCAATGGGCTGAAGGACTACTATAATAAAGGTCATCATTTTCACTGTAAACTATGGGACCACTGGACTATGGGACTATGGGGAAGTTACCCAGCATTTACATCCCCAACTGTAACAGTTTTTTTGGAATTGCCACAGAATGTGCACACCCCTACGCTTTATAGCCTCCATGTAATTATTGGCTTGTTTACATCCTACAATGAGTTGGTTACCAGTGCAATTCTGCTGCCATTGTCTTTTTCATGAAGACAAGTTCAGGTGTGTTTTAATTCTCTCATTTGGTCTTTGACCTGTGCTCCTTTGTTGATAACAAAATACTGTATTGTTTTGCATCATCAGCTCTTTCAAATTCACTTCACAGACATACTCCCTTTTGGTACTTTACTTGGTAGCAAGGGGTAATGTAGTGTTCCTTGTGAACACCCACACCAGTGGCAGTATAGCATATTCTTTTAAATTAGTCATATACCCCAGACTGGATGGTTTTGATTTCAATAATCTGGAGTGAAGGACTCTCAGAATTAGATATGTTTAATACCTTGAATAAAACAAATACAAATCGTTTCATTCCTGCTTGCTTGTCAAGTTTGCTTGCTCAAGTCTTCCTCCAGTCTCATTGTGTTACATACTTGGCATATTGCTTGGCAAACATTGCAGTATGGAGTCCTTGAGGGAAGGAACCTCGTACATGCACATAATTAATTAGAACTATTCAAAGTATTTGTGAAAAGGGAAAAGAAAATCAGCAAAGGCCTGGAAAATGAAATGTGTGTTGGTCTGTGCCCTTGGAATACTAATTGCTTCTGTAGTGTATGAATCAAATCCATTACTGCACGCTGGTTCTTGTTACAATATGAACTATGCTTGTTGCTCTTTTTAAAATAATGTTTTAGTTTCACAGTGTGCTCAACTCACATGTATATACTCTATTCACCCAGTAAACAACTACATTCTGTCTACTGTGCTGCCTTTTAGTTCTTGCTATGTTGCCAGTGTCACATATTGTTGCAGTTTGTCATTCCCCATGACATTTTGTCTGACAAACATGCTCAGAATTTACAGCTGTTTATGTCTGCACGATGATTCACAATATAAAAAGATTGCTGTACAGTAGATTTTTGTACTGGAGAAGGAAGCTAGAAAGAAAAGGAAGTACCCAAAAATGAAATATTTTAAGTAAAAAGAAAAAAAAGACAAAGACGATACCATCATGGCTAGAGTTTAATGAACTGTATTCATCTAACATACAATACAGTTAGTATTTATTTAAGGTTTGCTACAAGTTTCTTGGAGTGTACAAAAAAAAGCAATAAAGTCTTTCCATGTATATAGCCCTAGTACTGATAAAATTTATACGAGGCTTAATCTTTTAGCGGAGGTAAGATGCTTCAACACAATATATTCACAGAACTGGCTTCAAGTCATTCTTTATTTCTGCACTGAAATTATCCTTCAGGTGAACTTCTTTATCCTGCTAAATGGATTGTATGGCAAGCCACTGTAACTTCTAAGAATTGATGGAAGATGCGTAAAGTGTTGTAAGATTTCAGTCAGGAAGGACTCTGTGGAATAATGTACAACGTAATTTGTTTTTTGACAAATTTCCAGCCTCATTTTGTTGTATACAAAAGTTAGATTGATGAATCCAAGGTTGAATGCCAAGGCACTCAGCTTGGATGATTTTGCTGATGGAAATGCCTCTTAGAAAACGTAACCTTTTTGTAATTTGATTATTCAGCGGAATACCTCATTAGGTGGAAGATTACCACTTTAGCCTGGCCTTGTGCATGGGAAAAGGAATCATTTGATTAAGGACTAAGAGCTTTGTAGATTTCATCTGGTACTATAATTTGTTATTATTAAAGTAGTCGGCCATTTAATGGCAGCTCCTCTGTGTGTTGCAGATTGAGCAAATTGCAGTTTGTCAAAGAAGTCTGTCGAGTGTATCGATCCTGCATGACGACATCATGACAGAATACTAATAGCTGAAGAGGTAAAATTGACTACAGAAATGGGTCATCGATTCAGTACTTGTTGGGATTGGCTAGTTAATAAAAAAAGGAAAAAATTGTTTGTCAAAGATGTCATCAGATTATGATTGTGAAGTAAATATTTCAAGGAATTGCAGGAAATGTAAAAGCTAATTTGGGATTTCTTGAGATAAAGTCAAGGCAAAATTTGTAAGTGATTATCTACTTTAGCAGGTAAGCAATAATGGTTGCAGAAGCAGGTACTGTATGGTGGCAGCTGAGATACAAGCCATTAAACTGTTGTGTCAGTGCTTGCTGAGCCCATTTCAATACCATACTCATGGAACCTCTATCATATTGTTTTGTGTACATTTAGTAGGAACAATCTTCAGAGAGAAAAAGCCATGGCATCATTGAATGTCATTGTGGCCTGGCGATGGTGAATAAAAATGCTGCAAGTCAGCAAAGGTTCTGGTTGCAATGTCCACTTTAGACCTGTCGGGGATTCCACCCAAAAAAAAGGGGGGGGGGAGATTTATTGACGCTTAACCATAATTGCAAATTGATATTGTTCTGGGAAAAATGTACAAGAAGGATCAGGGTGACAAAAGCCCCAGCCACTTCCAAAGCCCCTCTAAGGTACAGTTTGATGGGTCTGTAAGCAAGCCTCTTTATTGACAAAGTGCAAACATTACTGCTAATGTGTCTTCTTCAACAGTAAAAAGCCATAATATTTACAGTTACTATTGGAGTTTACCTCCTTCTTCTGGAAAGGGCTAGTAGTCCCTTCCTAACCTGCAAAAAGCCAGCTAGTCATTTCAGCTCTTATTCCTTGCCCTATAGTTATTATTTTATAGAACCTATTTACAAAGGGTTAAAAAAATTAAAAGATGAGTTAGCCTAAGAAATAAGTAAAATCCCCCAAACTGTAAATAACCGACAAAATAAAAGGCAGCAACAGTAAAAGTAAAAAGGTTCAATCAAACAAAAAAATGATAAGAAATACAAAGAATTAACAACTAAAAAAGTCCCTAAAAAGATCCTTTTTCAAATTAACTTTAAACGTATTTTAATACATTTGTACAATACTTTATAGATTAGCATACAGCAGGTTCAATGAGAGTGACTTATTAGTAGCTGATATAACGAGCTCACTTTAAAAGATATTCTTCAGGAATCCAAAATTGTTTGGCAAAGGTAAACTATTATTATCTAACAGTATCATCATGTTGTAAGGTTCTCAGGATAATCTTTGACACTGATGAGGTGGAAAGGTACGAGTTTCCATGCAGATTCTTCATCGTGTTGACCTTGAACACCATTGCAATGGAATAAAATTGTACTATTATCCTTTTATCGTTTCTGGTATCAACTCTGGCGTAATCTTGATCCTTTTTTTAAAAACATCACTGAATCCTCTCAAGTAATATTGAAGTCATTGTTCCACACATCTTTTAGGAGGTGGTTGGGAGTGCATGGGAGGTCATGGGTTTTGGTATGTAGGTTTTATGATAAAAGGTGATTGAAATCAAACCTTCATGGATTTCAATCTAAATACTTCTTTCATTTTTAGCTTTGTGTTTGCTTTGTTTGTATGTATACAGTTTTTTTCTGTTTGTGGTGGAAAGGATATGGCCTGCTTGCAAAATTTTTTTGCTTTTTTAAGACTTCCTCCATAGATCATGACATACATGTTTTGTACATTCTGTGCCAAAATGTGTGAAATGAATGAAGTGAAAGCCCACATCCTTAACCTCAAAGTCACTCTGAAACACGGTGAGGATGAATGAATCAAAGCAGCTTTTACAAGGAAATTTTTTTTTTAAAAGTTGTTCAGTTGTAAGATGTGTGTACTGTATGCTGATGGCAGCTGTTCACAGCATTCATCACTTTGCAACTGTATAAAGTTTCTGAGTTGCAAGTTATGAATAGGAAATACATAGGGCCTACTGAAAAGGATAATGCTTTTTTTAGATACATTTCATTCTGCAGGTTGAAAATGTCCATTAAGTAAATGCACATTACATGCTCCATGTGTGCAACATTTGGCAAAAAAGCTTTCTGTTACAGTACAATGCTTTTAAGTTAAGTTTCTATTGCATTATAGCTGTTTAATCGATTAGTATACTCCTAATTTTTGAAAACTGTATTTATTATTCACTTGTACTTTTGCCAAGGTTCAACATATAAATTTGCTGTACAGTAGTTTGATTCACAATGCTCTAAAATTTTGGAATTTTAAATTCAGTTATTGCTGTTTATCAGCTGAAGACAGCACAGAAAAAAAAGGGTTAGGGTCCTAGGTTGATTACAAGATTTGATCACATTGAGAGAAAATTTATGTCAGTTGAAACTTAAATTCATTCTAATTGCTCGGGGTGCAGGCAGAGATTTCACAGGGAGGGTGGAAGGCATTTGCCCCGAACTTTTTCTCTAGTGGTTAATCATCATCAACATGAATTTTGCCCTGAAAGTAAAGTACCAGTGACCTGATATTGATGTATTTTGCCCCGAAATTGACTTTTTGTTTTGCTCTGGGAGCTGCTGGACGGCCCAAGCCCACTGTTTCATACACCCATGTAATCATGAGGAAATAACTTAGTGAAAGTGTTTATAAGTCATATCCTGTGACATCTGGAAAAAAAATACTTAAAAGTGGGCATGACAAGGCCGAAATAACTTTTGTGTATTGCAAGATTGGATACAGTATTGTATAAATATTATTTCACACACAGTTAAAACCTCTGTAATTCAGCATAAATGAAATTTGAAGCAAAACGTACAAAAATCCAATTTCGAAAAATGCAGCAACAGCCCACCTGACTGTTATGACGCAGTTGGAGGCACAAACAGTGCGCTATATAAGGACACATGTAGATGTGGAACTAATACAATGCTGAGCTGAAATAAAGTTATCTTAGCAACTTCACGGAAAGGAGTTATATCACAATACCTGCACAACATACAGAGCATAGAGCATGGACCGAACTGGGGACTTCAAGGCATATCATTGGCCAATATGCAGGCGTGCATATACCCACATGTTTTAGTTCCCTACATAAGCCACAGTTCTGTTTTTGTGCACAAAGAACCCGGTTGCATGCTGTACAGAACAGCTATGCACATGTATGGACAGTCCATAACAAGAGCGCCTTTACTCAGCACTGTTCATTTGACGGTTGTGGTGAATGCTAAGCAGTCACTGCACAGTGACGCATCATTCACAGTCTGGTCACTGGTCACCTGCGCAGCTCTGATATCTTAGCACAGGTGTTTACAACGATGTACCAGCTACCATGCATTAGCATGCACATGATTCGGTGTGGCTATAGAACAATGGGTGAGCTGCCTAGTAGTCATACATTGGTGCTGCTAACCATGCCTCCAATGATGTCACATCTCAAGACGTGCTCACATGTTTTTTTCGCTTTCAGTTTTCAGATGGGCTGAACCTGGCCTGTTTTAGGGAATTCACATGGTCATAATCTGGTATTAGTTTTGTCCGGAAAAACGATGGTTTTATTTCAAGCTGTACCCAAAGATTACTTACTAAGAAACTTACTTTGGCTGTGTCAATTACCCACTAAGTTTTGTTTGTCCAGTATAACAGATAAATTATGTGTTTAGGTAAGTTGTTGTATTGAACTCATTTCTTTTATTTTTAAGTCCCTCCTCCTGGAAGGAACTTCCAGCAAGGAATAAGTCTATCTGGTTTTTTGCAGCAACCTTTCAAACTATGTATTCCGTGAACTGCAGTCTTGAGAGTCTTTTTCCTGCAAAGAAGTCAATAGAATTTGAACTCATTTTGCTGTGACTTGTGAAATCTCTATATTTTATGAACCACAGTGTTAAGAGTCTTTTTCGTGCAAAGAAAGTTAGTCAATAGTATTTGCACTCTTTTTACCTTGACTTTTCAAACTATTGTATCTACTCAAGGACTGCAGTTTTCAGGGTCTTTGTACTGCAAAGAAAAGCAAGTTTAATTTCAAGGCTTTTGTCTGATAAACTTCGTCAGCAGTGTTCTGTTGTGACACTTGAATATTTTTAAATCTAAACAGGAAACAGGAAAAGAGAATTGTTAGTGCATAAATATGAATGATTTTGTTCTTGTCTAACCTTTGGGCTTCTCTCAAGTGTCAGCTGGTTAGTCCATTGCCATGTGAAATAATCATTGTGATTTAGTTAGAAAACAAAATGTCCCGAAGGGAACTTGAGGGCATTGTAAGAGGTAAGATGCAAGAGTTCAGATTTGACTGCAAAGTGGTGAAGTCCTTCACAATAACCAGCATTTCAGCATCCATACAAGTAGGCTTTGTGAGTTAGTTAATAAACCTAATTGTGACTGCCTCTGTGTCCCCAGAATTCATTTTATAACTAACCAGATGTCAGTTTTCACAATGTTCAAGAATTTCATCTGCCAAAGATGGAAAACAAATAGGAGTATAACAAGTCTAGTATAAGTAGTTAAGCCTGTGTGGTTTCTAATATTACCGTTATTTAAAGCTTGGCAAGTAAGGATGTCAACAACAACTTGAGTGTACTGTACGATGGTAACATTACAAAATGTGGAGGATGCGAATCCCTCTAAATGAAAGTATTTTGCTGACGTAAGGATGATTTCATTCAGGAGATGAAATGTGAGCAGTAGCAGAGGAGACTGTTACCTTCAGGAAAGAGATCTAGCCCCATGTTACTAATGCTGTAGGTATACATACCATCCATTTCAATGACTAAACAAAGGTAATTAATGACCCCACCTTTTAGGGCCATATGGAGTAAATTCACAATAACCCTGTTGAGAATATGATTTAAAATATATATTTTAATTACACTGCAGTCCAGCAGAATCTTCCTTTCAACATGTGTGTCACTAAGGGAGGATATTGACCAAAAGCATGAAAGGTACAATACATACTAATTTGTCATTTGCCTCATTCTTCAAGTTATCACAGGAATTGTGGTTGATGAAAAAGTTAACCTAAAAGGGTTGTCTGCCACTTTCTGAATATTAATTACTGTGAAAATGTTATCATCTGCCATAACAAATCTCAGCAGATCGCCATTTGCCTTGCCTCTCTTGTTAGAAAAAAGGAGCATGTCACACCAACCCTTTGGGATCTTCATTGACTACTGATTAAGCACAGGAGTATATGCAAAACTCACATCCTCATTTTAAAAGTTTTTAAATCACATGTTCCCACAATTAACTGAACTGATCACCCTTATGTTCCTTCTCGTGTACTGCATTCGTCTTCTGATGATCTGCTTTAATCACCGACTGCTCAGACCAGTAGCTATGGTCAAAAAGCTTTTCAATTGCTGCTCCCTGATTTTGGAATACTATCCCCAGTTGCATTCATTATTTATCTGCACTTAATCATTTCAAAAAACGTCTAAAATGTTATTTGCCTAGAATAGCTTTTCATGGTAGTTTTGTTTTCCTTTCTGTACAATATCTGTCATTGTACTTAAAGTGCATTAAGCTGTTTCCTTTGTATTTATGGGCAATATAAGGACCAAATTATTATTTTCTTTTATTAACACTGCCAGTCACTTGGCTTATCAGCCCTTTTAAAGGTTAGGGCCAGCCTGTAGAGGTTTT
Organism: Actinopyga echinites; assembly: GCA_010015985.2. Lineage (NCBI taxonomy): Eukaryota > Metazoa > Echinodermata > Holothuroidea > Aspidochirotida > Holothuriidae > Actinopyga > Actinopyga echinites. Next base: position 2,719 of record JAAAJZ020885871.1, on the reverse strand, counting down.
TTTTTGTTCTTGTCAAGTAAAGCATTTTTTCAAGAGACCAGGGGGTTTTGAAATAGATGTGATTTATTGTTTTAGTTAGTGCAAAAAATAATTAGAGGTGAGTAACCGACATAACATCTGTCTGGTCACAACTGACTTGGTTGACTGCATGGGCAACCAGTTTCGATGACATTAGGAAAAAAACTCATTTATCAAATTGTTTCCACCAGACTGACTTGCAAACTGCTGCTTTGCCACACACTCCCTTACAAAGGCCAGCAATATTAACAGTTAATGGTCAATATACTGCCTTGGTTGTAAAGAAAATTTTCATTTGTTTTAAAAGCATGTCTTATAATTATAAACTGATAGGCAATTCAAAATTAGGTAGCTAGGTAGCTAGGTTTTCAAGAAACGAGGTTCTAACAGAAAGAAATTCATTGTTTTGTAGCTCATGGACAATTTTTATACTGTAACTTTTGAATTTTGAATGATGCAACATTTACAACTCCTATAACACATTCATTTTTGGAGATTGACATAGCCTATGGTAAGACTGAATGGTATAATATTACTGACCGTTCCATATTGATGCAGTATAAATTATGCAATAGTGCCCTTTAAATCCATTTACCAAACTAACTTTTAATTAAGCACATGTACATGCTAGTCATGGAGTGCACGTAATTTAGGAATTTATGCATTGAATTTAAAATACAAAATGATGACATATAGCTTAGGGCTATTTAATAGGCAGTATATGTGCCAGCTTTGTTACCAAATTAGCTAAAAACTCAGACACACTGCAATTTTTCTTTGAGGTACTTAAGGGAAATACAGTGAATCAAGTGATATGTGCCTGTTTGTTGTAAAGTAAACCGATGACAAGCTTTCAAGTTTATTCAACATGTTAATTCCTTTTTGGCAAAAAATTTAGTGGAGCTATTGCTTGGTAATATTGAGTGGAGACATCAATTTATCTTAAGTGGTTAAGGGTTTGCCAGTAACACTTGCAATTAAGAGTGGAAGCTACCATCATTCTGTCTGGCAAAAGAATTAGTCAATACGTGTCATAGATCACACGCTAGGATTTGCCGCCCACATCCATTTACAAACACACCTTGTCAAAAATTACAAGTTTTCCTTAGTCTAGCCTCTCCCGCTGATGTACCATCTTCATGAAAGCACAAAGTGAAAAACACTCCAAAATTATCAGTCGTGCAAAGAGAAAAAGATTCCTTATCTCCAACCCACAGTCAACTGACAGCGATATGTCGCACCTGAACACACGCAATTCATGGGAAGGTGTGAAGTCACGTTCAACTATCTCTTTGCAGAGTTTGCTAATAGCATCACGCAGATGAATATTTCATTTACGATGCAGACCAATGTTATGCCTCTTTTGGCAGCTTGGGTTCATCTTTGTACTATGTGGAGACTGTAGGGTTTTCATTCAGCTAATATTTGCTTATACACTTCCCTTTCCATCTTTTGCGTTAAGTGTCGCAACATTGATCTTTCTTTAAGATGACACACCCGGAAAATCTTTCATACAACCAAGCAAACTTTGGTATTCTGCTGGGCTGAGCATTAGTATTGTCAAATCTAGCCATGCAAGTAGAGTTCTTTGAAATACCTGCTAAGAGAAAAAGGTGACAAGAGGCAGCTAGGGCATTCCTGGTGATTGAATAGTGACATTTGACTAATACATTTTAGCCAGACTGCCTTGAAAAGCTTAAAAGCTTTTCAAACCAGTCCCGAAAAATTTTCTCTTTGTAAAATGTCATAGTGTGAAGCCTCAGCGGATGTTATTTCATCCACATACGTGAAGCAAAGGTTGTGCCATGCATGTTATGGTGTGGAAGCAGATGTCTGGGGATACAGTCACTATGATGTTAAAACATGTTGCTGCTGGGGTATGATATCTTTTAAAATCCTGGAATGAGGCGGAAATCTTCCAAGCTTTTCCACAATAATAAAGTAACTTAATAACGAGGTTGGTAATTGAGGACAGTAGAGAGTTCTGTTGACAAGAGCAGAATGAGGGATTGTTGATTTTCATGGTGATTCCTTTCAGGACTAACCTACTCAGTTTAGGGAAATGGTACTTTTGTTCAAAATATCTTTTGCTAATAAAAGACTGAGGAGTATAGAGGTTTTGCAATGGTGTCATATCACATGAATTTGTTGCTCTCTTTGGGTTGTAAAAGGAACTAACACTAATACTGCTGTCTGCTTATTGTCTGTTTTCTGTCTAACACTCCGATTTCTCCAGGCTAATAAAACTTCCTCTTTCTGCCCTTGAGAAATATTCAACAAAATGATGAGCAATATATTGGCAAATAATATTAACCAGCAAGGCAAGAGGAACCTGTTTCAAACCAGCAATGCATAGTAAGTTGGTATAATTATGAGGCCCTTTGCCACAGAGAGGAATAAGTCACATCACGGTGATAAAAAAATACGTAATCTGCACATTCTTTATAGGTCTGTATCATAGTCAGTGGCAATCTGAGGTCACTTTATGTTCAAAGAATCTTTAGTGCTAAAGCATGGAGCTACTAGGAATGGAGTAAAACCAGCTTAGAGCCCTTTGAAGTTATAATGGGTTCCGACATCCCAAAGCACCAAATCCTCCTAAGCGACTACACATAACGGAACATCTTGGCCCAAAACGATCATTGCTTTTTCACTGGTCTGCAGCATCACGACAGCCTTATTTGTGGTTTTTATGCTTGAC
>JAAAJZ020883687.1:0-10682 GCA_010015985.2 Actinopyga echinites | reverse complement strand
GCCCTTGGTTAATGTGATGGGGCGCGCGAAGGGCGCCGAAAAAAAAATGGATTTTTAAACGAATTTTAAGACATCTCAGTAAAAATGTCACGATGAATTCTTTTCTTTTTCAATTAATTCAGTAATTTTATGAAATAATTTACAACGAGCACAAAAGGTAAAACAAACTGGAATTCCTATATTTGCATCCTTGTCTATGTGGCAGGTAAAAGGCATTTTGCTTCGGACTTTTTTTTTGGGGGGCGGGGGTTAATGACTTCATTGTTAAGCGAGGTAAGTAAAAGGTATTCTACAAGATAAGAAGCTTTACATGTTTTTCAGCATTTAGTTAATAATATATTATAAACCCAAACAACTCAAAAATTTTCTTCAACAGTTTGAGATGGTTCACTCTTCACTTATGATATTATTGAACAATCTTGCTGTCAGCAGACTTAGCCGTCTTTGCAAAAACTATAATCTTTCATTACCCTTCCGAGTACCCAAAGTTTACGTTTGTGGAATTGATGGCGCTAATACCATTTAAACTGTAGGTGGTTACAAATTTTCACGGCTTTTTTATGTCACAGCACGTTTCATGTGTATTAACGTGTTGAAACATTGAATAGACTGCACCAAACCACCCAGCAGAACACTAACAATACATACAGTAAAGGCTAAACAACTGAAACATGGTTTTGTTTCTTTTAAGGAGATTTTTAAACTTTTCTTTCATACCGGTATTTTCTTTGCAATTTTTTCATAAATTAAAGCTATGATCGACACATCAGAAACTCCATTCATTCATTCATTCAAAGTCAGGTAAATAGCTTACACCATTTTATAGGAATAAAGGTGAACTGTTTCAGCGTTCGACATGAACAAGATAAAAAGCTTAAAAAGTTATAGCAAACAATAAAAAATATGTAAATATGGTTAAAAAACATACAAAACAAGCAAAACCTAAACACAATTAATACCTTTAAAAGGAGTTGTATATCGCACATGACAAGTAATGCAGATCGTTCCTTTCTATGATATAAGCTTTCATAATAGCTCTGAGTTTATTTGGCTTGTATCCTGTTTTATGACGATTTTTGGGTATTGAGGGCACTCGTTATTCAAAGTTTGTTTATAAAGAGTGTTAGTTTTAAACATTTTATACGATTTGTAGTTCCTTCTTTTTTCATTTTCAGTATGAACATATGGACAGTACCAAAATGCACGATTAACTCTGTAATTCAATTTTTTTTGGGGGGGGGCAATAAATTCATTAATTTTTTGAAACAATATATATATATAACTACAACTTTCGAGGCGGAAAGGTAAAACAAACACCACCTCTTACATATCATTCAACATGTAAAGCAGCGAAAAGTGGTTTTGCTTAGGATTTTTTTAAAAACATTTCATTGAAAAGCGAGGCGACAACTTTCACAGACAATTCACAAAAGATGTCGCTATACATGTCTTGAAGCATCTGTATTCTAATAAGATTTGTCCTCGAACATAAGTGATTCGATACTTCTCTGGGCAAAGATTATGAGTTTTCAGCATTATGCCAATGGTATGTAATAAGCCGAGACAATAAATTCATAAATTTTCTTCCAGAGATCGGCATGATTAACTTATGACATTATCAACGTATTCACTGAAAACAAACCTAGTCATCTTTGCAAAGATAATATGCGTTCATTGCTCATTCTAGTAACCAAAGTTCACGTTTTCGGAAGGTGATGGCGCTAATAGCATTTAAAATATTGGTTACTCGAGATTTTAACAGCTCATTCAACACACAACATTAAAAGGTAGATAAATTTTTGAAAAACGTCATGAATATAACCATGTAAATATAACTTCAAAGTTACTCCCATCAACGATTTCAAGACTCAGATCGGCCAATCAGACCCAAAGCTTCCACACTTTAGTGCAGTATATTTATTAAAGTATTACTCTGAAACTTTATCGGACTGTTTCCTCACAGTACCTGTCTCACAATGTGGGCCACTGTAATTATGTCTCAGTGTATTTCAGTTCGGTTTATTCTATTTATATTCTCGCTTTAGGTGTTAGAGACTTATTTACAAGTTAGTTTATTTAAAACAGAAAATATCAATTACAATTGTATTCACAGTAAAAGAAAAACGAAACAAAATAGGGAATAAAAAGAGTGAAATGACGTACGTACGCCTTAACCCAGGCTCGTATCGGGGGCGGGAAGTTAGGGCACCCCCTTACCGTAGAAAGAAGGAAAAGAAAAAGAAAAAGGAAGGAAAAAGCAAAGCGAAAGAAAAGAAAAAGAAAAAAATAAAGAAAAGAAGAGAAATAGAAAGGAGGAAAAATCGAAAAAAGATGTAAACCTTTAGGGAAAAGAAGACGGGAAAACGGTACTGAATATGTACATATAGTATTAAGTGCTGATAAGGCGGGAGGGGGGGGCAGGCCCCTGGTCCTGGCAGCAAAGACATACAGACAGAAATGTGAGCGGCATATGGACAATCCGACAAAAGGAGAAATATCGGCCCTTGCCCCAATATCGTGTGCTTTCGAATGGAATTACGACCAACTTAAAACGATTCAAAGTTGCATGTAGCCAAGCAAGTAGGAGGTGATATCAGATTTCGTCTTTTATGACTGATGGCTATTTTTTCCCTGGTTGTGTCACAAGCAGCTTCGGACTAGGGAGGTCATATTAGTACAAGTGTATCCACTAAAAATAAACCCTTCTAAGACTATCAATTTTTGATCAAGAAGCTGTTAGAGTCCTGCAGTAAAATCATACCAGCAGAAGCGAGACCAAGGGAATTAAATTTCAAAATATGGCTAACATTTGCAATAGACCTCTTGCACAGATGTCATGTCACTCCGTAGCAACTACACAGGACGCCATCACTGAGGACAAGCAGACCCCTGTAAACAAAGTAGGCCTACATGCAGTGATGTACTCTAAATACATATGAACAACCAGGGAGTTGAGAGGTTCAGTACGTGTGCATCTCGAACAGCACTGTATAAGCCTAGCCAAACGTTGTTTTGAAAAAAATGCTGTAACATAAACCAGTTATGTATGGCAGTTTGCTCTCAAAGTCTGCGGAAGACTTCCAAGGAGCCGCTAAATCTAGATACCTGGAGAAACTTCCCATAGCTTTAACAAACTAAGGCACGTATCCAGGGGGCGTTGAGGGAGAATAACAAGGGAAGAAAGAAAAAGGAAGAAACGAAAAATGAAAGAAATAGAGGAAAGGGACGAGAAAAGGGGTAAAAGAAGATGAAAGTTTGAAGGAATTAAATGCGTTCATATTATTGATTCTGATTTGACGGTTTTGAAGTCAGTGTCACTAACCAATGCTTGGCGTTATAAACAAAGAAAATGAAGACATTCCACAGTAAAATATGTCATATGTCTGAAAGAGTTGTCATAATCAGATAATGATGATGATGATGATGATGATGATGATGATGATGATGATGATGATGATGATGATGATGATGATAAGCTTATTGTCCGTAAAACGGAAATTCTTTTCACACTGGATGATGAGCAGAAATAACAATCCAGGCAAACTAAAGTAACAGGAACAAACATAACGAAGACACAGCAATTGGAAAAAGTACATTGTACCCAATTAAACGTGCCCTGTACACAACTGTAATGTAATGTGTTATCTTGTAACTTTGCTTATGATGTAGCCTTTATGTATATTATTCTAACGCGGGTTGATTTTGAATAAGCCCAGTGTAAGAACGATATTGTCGCTGTGATATGGAGCTATAACATATGAATATGATACAGTAGGATTCAATTCTTACTTCAAAGGTACTCTTCAGGAAGGCATAGTCCTGCAATGTGCATGTGGCTTTACCTCCAACCCCCTCCAATGTAGAAAGACAAAATTACCCAAAGTTAGAATATAGGCCTAGTCATTTGAAAACTAGTGCTATTACTACACTGTGCTGTAATGTCTGAATGTTTCCAAACAATTATAAGGAAAAGTATACAAATGAGGTCAATCAATCTGCACAAGAAAACGTACACTATAATACAATGAAGTAGCTATTAACTAGGTTAGCGACACTTGTACTCACTTTCCATGTACTTGTACACAAACAATGAGCCTTAACCCTTTTACGCCACAGTACCCCTTGTATATGCATAAGAAAAAGACATTGACAGTAAATACATATGCTTGTATTATGTTTTAATCAACGTAGTCTGCACTGACAGATACGTTTACCATGAGAAATGCTCTGCTTAATTACTGATATTTCAATTGAGATTAAATTTACCTGCTAATTTACCCCCGATAATTGATTTCATAAAACTTTTCCACAATGTGTTTACCTTTAATTATTACAATGCGTTTGTGTTTTTACCATTCAGCATCATCTTGACGACGTTTCTCATAGCGAGTTCTCACACGAGCTCACTTCTTCCCCTAAAAAGGGGAGAAGGCCATCGGGCTAACTACTCACTCACTAAGCAAATAAAGACCCAAGGATTTTGGTGACGTCATGCGCCGTTAGGAAAAAGACCAGCGTTTCCACCTTTTTCCGTACATAACACATGTACGGTCAGAAAATTCTGTCATTTGAATTCTTATAACACATGAAATTCAAACGGAAGAAATAGAGCCGTGTGCTACTTGGGGAACTCTGATTGTATATGCAAAAAGAGTTTTTCTATTCATTCGAATTTTGTGTCAGTGTTGCTCCAAATGGCTATGCACTGGAATTAGTACTAATTCTAATATGTACACAAAAAATGCATACTCTCCTTCAATGAAACTTTGGTCTTTTCTTTTCTTGAAAAAGATCAGTTGCTGGACATGTCATTTTTATCTGGTAATTACACACGCATGCCTTGACAAATCTTATGTTCATGCCCAAAGGCAACAGATTCCATTCAAGGACGTATCGGAAAACGGTAAGGAACTAAGGGGTTCCATTTTCTTTTTATTATTGACCATCTGTTATTAGAAATCAATCGAACAAATTGTGGATCTTACGTGTAGTATAAGAACGGCTAAACGCGAGTCTTTGTTCAACAGAGCGTGACATCATCAAAATATCCCAGCATCAATTTTTCGGTCTGCGGCAGCATTCTCTCTTGTTTTAATTCTACGTCCAAAAAAAAATTATGCCCTCTATAAAGATGAGAGGTCAGTCTTACGATCTGTAAGATTGCAGTATAATTTTATGCAATTCAGTAAACGACTCTTTCCCAGCATAAAACATTTTAAAACCGATCCTACTAAAATAAGCCAGAGGAAACAATTAAAACTGGGGATGAAAAATAAGACCAGACAGTGACGGTCCTTAAATCTAAACTTCGACCGGGAAATTAGGTAAAGTAGAAACCGCGGAGGCACAGGAGAAGGACATTTTAAGTAAAGATCTCAGAAAATTAGAAACGTAGCTATAAACGAACATAATCTCATTGCTAGTAATCAGTGTTTAGATTACTGTTGTATAAAAATAGGTCAGGAAGGATATCAACCGTGGGTGAATTTTTCAAGTGATTAGTGACAAAAAAAAAAAAAAACATTTCAGCGTATACAAAAAGGGGTACATTATTTGACAGCGTTTTCTCCTTAAAGATGGACTTACCGTAAGCAAGCGTCAGTAAATCTAATAATCATTACGTGTTTATAAGTGTTCGAAGGATGAAACCCGTCATGCCAATTTCAGTCCAAATAAAATTCTGATCGTTTCGAATTCGGATTTTGTTACAAATTCGGATTCTCTGTGAGTACTCCGGTTACCCTTTATAATTAATCTTGCCTAAGTCCCCACCATATTCCCTATCAATTCATTGCCCATCCGCCCTCCACAGTTGATGTGACCTCAAAGCTCCCTCTACTTTCCTTAGGCTGGTAAAACAAAGGTGTTGTTGCGTAAATCTGACAGCACGTTGGCACATACTGAGCGTAAGGCGAAAGACTCACGATACTTTGATCTGAATATTTTCATATAATGAAAGAACTCAAAGAGCAGTAGTCAATTGACGTGAATATTGCGGTTTTGCTTCCCTTTCCCTACTCTCTCGGCGTATTGTCCTGTAACATGCTCTCGACGCTACAGGCGTATTGCCCTACTATGTACGGCATTAGAAACACGTGTAACTGCTTCGTGACTCATGAGAACGGCTAAGTGCTCCGGGTAATCGAAAGATCAAATAAATCCATCTTATTTTGAAACTGGACGAATAGTAATGATTTTGGTGTTTGTTTCAGGGTGCGAAATAAAATTCATTTGTAACTTTAAGAAATTCAATACACTTATGTAAATATCCAATAGCTCTTGAGGTTATATCCATGGTCCACTATCGAGGCTTGTCCCTGAACACCACGTTTCAGGGATTTTGCCCTTCGAGTGTACCTTGCATGACATAAACCGCGGAGCACTGAGCAATACTTCAAGGTGCACGATACATACGCTTCAGCCCCCAAACATAAATTTGCAAGGTATTGTTTAAGTATCCGATTCTGCCAAGTGTACCTTTTTCAAAGGTACAATCTTACCTTCTAAAAAAAGGCTCTGAGTGATTTTGCACTGACGGACTAGCATGAAATCGGTGTATTTTGTGGTTCGATAACCTTGACAATACACTGACTGGTAGAAGATGGGTTAAAGCCAGCTCTTAGCTTTTTTTTTACCTTGAACTCTAACCCCTGACTTATGAAATTATCATGCATGCTCAAGGTTTCATTGTCAGGTACCTACCCACCAAGTTTGAGTTTGATGATAGTGACACTTTAGGCGTTGGCGGGACACTATTTTCTTCTCGCGCACACATGCGTACTAATACACATATACATGTGAATCGGGGATATCCGTTTTTTCACATGGAAAGTGTGGACATGGACACACAAACCATCATACAGCAACATAGAAATGGTCTTTAAACTTATTTTTTCGAGATAAAAATTGCTAAGAACTTTGCAAAATGCGTCATAAACGCATGTATGACCAATTAAGCTGTGTATCGCCGACCTTAAAGTAACCTGCTGAGAAGGGGCTGAAAATAGACGGGGCTGATTATTTTTAAAAGTAAGATCGATTCCATATGTTTTTCTTCTTCTTGGTATTTAAAAACTGGGATTATCTACTGCTTACCGTTGACGTTCTGTGTAAGGCGGGGAACCCATGACCCCGATATACACCTATCTGCGTTTTGGTGGATCTTATCTCTTAATATTATGCGATTAAAAAGCACACTTTGTAACGGCCAATGTCATTATTCCGGTGAGGCTTTATTCGAATTCGTCAAACAGTGCGGGCTTTTTCTTGCCCTCTCTTCCTTCATCCTTTTCCCAGTGTGCAGAAAGAAGAGCGACGATAAATTTCGTGGAACTTCCCTCTATATAGCGGTTTAATTGCTTGCAGGATATGTCGATGTGTATACAGTTTTCAAGTATTTTTTGTCCTGTCTCCTAACGGGACTTGTTCATTACTCTAAATTTCACCTAAGGAATGAGTCAACAGGCTGTCGCAAGTTTAGCATAACCAATTTTGCATTTGCTCTGGGTTCAGAACAAAATACAGTTCCAAATGTGGTTCATGAAATGCAGTTGCAGAAACCATACAGGAAACAACAATTAGGCAATTAGGCTATTGCCGTTTTGTTTGATAGCGTATTAGTTCAACGCAGATTTTTTTTTAAATTCTTTTCAGTGTTGCAGACTTCTTTCTACTACACGAAAAGAGGTGTTCGGTCGCCGGTTTCTCTTGCAAATCTGCTTCAGTCCTTTCCGAAAGTTTTTAAACTTCATGGCATAAATTATCGGATTCACGCACATGTTGCTTATCCCAAGTATTAGTGCAAACCGATGAAGGAGATCGCCCCACTTATGTGGTGTTACCAAGTTGTGATGAACAAATAGAACAATGTCTGGGGTCCAACAGATGGTATACGTCACCGAAACGATGATCATCGTCACGAAAGCATTCCTGACACTCTTCTGTATTTTCATTGACAACTTGAAGTGATTTGATTTAAGGGTCCATGTAATGTAACCGTAAACATATACCATTACAACTACTGGTATTATATAGAGAATCACTACAGTCACAGACGCAGTTATATACCGTTCAAATCTTCCGCTTTCTAGCGTTGAAAAGCATGTCCCTCCTTCTGAAACGTCGAAGGTGACAGGTTTGTAACTTCCAATTGAAACACCAGCAATCCAAGATGACAAGCAAACTACTACAGAAATAGCTTTACTGGAGTGTTGTCGATATTTAATAGGATGCACAACGGCAAAATATCTTTCAACTGTTAAGAAGGTGAGATTAATGCTGGATACGTATATCAAACTCCAGTAGAAAAATTCAGATAGCCATATTTTGCACATGATCTTTGCCAGGAATGGGTGACTAAGGCTCATCGACCTGAGATCAACTGTCGGATATACGAAGGTAGCAAAACACACAATACAAGAAATAAGATCCACAAGCGATTGATGTCCTATTAAAATGTTTGGAATTACCCGCAGTTCTCGAAGTTTACAAAATACCATCAACACCAAACTGTTTCCTGTCAAGCCGACAATGGTAATGATTGCGAAGCAAACTTTAATCAAGACAATATCTTTTTGAGTCTCTTGAGCATAAGCTTCCGTGAAAACCGTTGGTATCTCTGCTGTGCTTGCCATATTGGATGTACAACATTCGTACTTCGTTGTTTTATTTCGTTGCACTTTTTATTGAATGAAAATTATTTCCAAGATGTCACTATCAATACTGGTGGAGAGACTGTGTAGGACGTGACTGTAAGAAAAAAAACTGTGGACGATATCAGAAATAATTGATGGAGTACATGCCAGTCAGAGATGTTTGTTTAATTAATCATGAAACTTTCTTGCATCTAAATATATTATTTGACTAAGAATGATCATCGAACGGAGTCTATGAGTCGGATTACTCGGTTAGAAGGCTGTAAAACAGCAATCATTTCAGTTGTCTTTTCCTGTATCCCACACATCTTGCTTAAATGTAGGAAATGTAAAAGAAAGCGAAGTTTCACTCTCCCCAAACTGTCAAATATCTGTCAATAAGATTTTTCATACCGTATTGAACCCGTTAAAAATGTTAGATATCCGACCCCAAAATATTGGACTTTCGTGGGGTAGGATCGTATGTCAATTTCTAACGCCCGAGGTTATCTCGAAGGCCAAGCCTGGATCCTCTTTCCACTCTTCCTTCGAAGAGTTACACGGTTGATTAGGTAGGAAGTAAACAGTGTCTTCAGGTTTCACTCTGCCTTAGCTAGGATGGAAAGGTATGAATGACACTCGATACAACGACGTCCTGCGCAATGTTTGTGTGCCTGAACAACTTACTCATGTCTTTGAAAATAATTCTGGCTGTGTCAATCAATTATTTATCGTTCCCACGAGCGGCATCGCATGTCATGATGTGGACAATGAAACGTCCAGCCTTGAGGGCAATAGGTGTAACAGAGAGGGGGGAGACCTTAAGTAGTTTTAGCGAGACCAATACCTCATGTAAACTGGTATCAACTGATAGCATTGAAAACATCCTACGAAGGCAGTTCATTCACAAATAATTCTGACTAGATAACAAGCATTCGATGATATTGACTACATAGTATTTTCCAAAGAGTTTCGCCGTATTTTGACTGATAAAATAACCTTGTTCAAATAAAATCATACCGTGCTGAGCAGTGTAAACTGTTCCTTCCAAGTCCATGGAAAACACGGCCGGACTGGCAAACCACAAGTCCACATTTGCTGTACGAAACCGGCATATATGAAGACTCCTACGCTCTTCATGAACCCCACAACTGGTGCGGGGAAAACCCGAAACCCCTGCCCATACTGAACCCCGAAAATCCCAAGCCACGAGACCCACAAACACCAAACACCAACACAGAAAACTAATCGAACATAAATTGGCTTTCTGTAAAACTTGCAACGAGCTTTCAAAGAGCCACACCAAGATAGGACAAACAGGTGGGACCAGTGGCGGCAAAAGGGGGGTTGGGGGCATTCCCCCAGCCAGAACCGTTGCCCCCAGTTCCCCCACTCAGCTCCAGTAGTATAGTGGCCGGACGGGAGTTTTCTAGGCAAAGTAATTCACAAATAATCCTCCCTACTGGTTGATTAATTTCCAAATTTTCCAAAAATTATGCAAGTCACATCTTCCCATCCCTCGTGAACATCTGCTATTTAATTATTGTTACTAAAATCGACCACAGCATGTACAAAGCCATGGATCAATTTCGGCGCGCTTCGAGCGCAACCATCCAACTTGCTTGCTCCAACATTACTTCCCTCGAGGACAGCTTGGGTAAAATTAATGTAGCTACTGCCCCAGGAAACCGCCATCCGCCGTCCGACCCTCCTAATTAAAAGCTAGCCGCCGTTCGACCCTCACAGAACCAACTAATCACATGTTATTCAGTTCGAGTACAAGGCAGTTAAAAATGTCAATTTGTGATTTCTGTCGTGGTTCGCATTCAAAGTCATTTGAAGAAGATTAAAGGCATATTTCTAATACCCACATTTTCTTACATATACCAAAGCTTAGGACGGCTCTTTTACCCGGTCACCCTTGATCCGACTAGAGGCCCTCAGACTAAAGAGGGCCCTGGACCAGGAGTACAAATCGTAGGTCATGTATCCTCCAGAGGTACGCGAATGAAACAGGGTTGAAAGCAAACCCCTGGACTAATGTGAAGT
>JAAAJZ020882578.1:0-10685 GCA_010015985.2 Actinopyga echinites | reverse complement strand
CCCAAACTCCAAGCCTGATACGGCGATCACAGCTCCCAAACTTTGAAAGGGGGGGGGGGGGGGGGATTGTGTGAAAGCGACTTCCACAAATTTTGAAAAGCGGGCCCGGGGTGAAATCAAGCTCTTTAAATTTTAAAAAGTCGGGGTGAACTCAACTCTTCAAACTCCGGAAACGAGAAAACTTTTAAGGGGATTCTGCTCGAATATTTCTATTTGTTTACCCAAATATTTTGTTCGAATCCTGCCCAAATTGTGGGTTCTACAAAATTGTTTGGGGGACAGTGCCTTCCTGCCCTCATCTGCCTCATACGCCTATGGTTATCGTGACTAATATTATTTCAATTTAACAGTCGGTAAGGATTCAGCCGTAACTGAAATCATTCGCGTTCTGAAAATTCAACTGATCTTTCATCTGTTAAACAACTTACGCAAAAAATCAACTCCAGGTTTATCTTAACAGAGAGTTGCAAACAGATCTGGAAACCAGGGGGGGGGGGAATAGTTGTTTTGATTTTTCTCCAACATATTAACTTAAAGTGATGTTTTTGAAGTTTATGCTGAAAACTTTGCAAGTAGAAGGAGGGTGTTTATAGGTCTCCTTTGTTCCAGAAGTAATTTTATCGCAGAGAACATGATGTAAACTATTCACAGCTTTATTGGCCAGACACCTGCTTTGTTACTTTAATGCCGTTGAAACTGGAAATAGGTCACTGGTGTTATTGGTTTAATTTATGTAATAAGAGTAACAGCTTTTAGTGAGGCCTTAAGGAATTGAAAATAATACAAAATTATAAAAGAAGGTATCAACCTATATTTTTGGTCCTACAGATTCACTGCTCTTAAAGTTTAGAAATGGAATAATGACGTGATTTTTCATATTAAAACCTTCAAATTATTTAAATAGCCAATTGTTTTAATGTATTTCTAAACTAAATAATATGATTGACGTGGGCATTTTGTACCTAAATTGCGCTTGTTGATTTGACTAAAATGTTAAGTTTGGAAAGATTGATAAATCTAATATCCCGTCATTTCTACGACCCGCATTTCATCTTCTCATAGGAAAGAGTAAATGCCCCACAATCATTACACGGGTATTACTTTCAACATTTTGAGTAGCGTAAAGGATTCCCAAATATGTACAATCATATGGCTTCCAGATTTTCAAAACAAGTACCTACAGTCAACTACAATTGTACACAACATAAATCATTAGCAGTATATCAGAATATGATACAAAACGTGGATGTATTGAATAGTAGCTGTATTTTATAGAATAATCGCTCTGTATCCGTAAGTGACGATTGTACGAGCAAGCTGTATTCTTAGTTTAAATCAATCAAAACAGACCTATATTTTACGTAGATATATTTTTGGCAAGCATTTTGGAAGGTTAGGAACATGGGTTAAAAATTTAATGGGTCCAATTTTCATGTGATGAAACGTTTATTAACCCCAAATTTGTTAAATATCTCACATATCACAAAAGATAAGATGGGTATCGCTGTTTCGGCCTTAGCAAAATATGCCCTGCTGTAGCATTAAGAGGACCTTATAAGCAAAAACCCTACATGCGTTTCCGAAATCTGTCAAATCATGGACGTATTTATTTAAAGACGAAAGAACCATTGAGTTACAACAGAAACAAGTGCTGTTTTTTCCGCTATGCAGGACCAAATTTAGAAAAACAGAAAAGAGCTTACCACGTCTTGACTAACTACGATTCCCAGAGTACAGTACAAATACGAAATCAGTTTGAAACGTTCTTGAAGACAAAACTGCGACATTTTTGTTCTTCTTTTGGGATGCGTTGATGCTTTCTTCACAACCTCTCAAGACAGAATGCCTATAATAAGCTGAAGAGTGGTGATAATATCCGAATCACCAGTGTAAAACCGTGACTGCTGGATAGACTAAGTTCCACGATTTTTATTTTGTGAAGTTATGCTTGGAAGGCAGTTAGTACACAAACTACACACGTGCATTCAGAGTATCCTTAAAAAAATTTGAAGGATACTAAGCGTTCCATTATTTCTTTAGACAGTTCTGTTCTTTATTTTAACATTTATTTATTTCCTTTTTACTCTTCAACGTCATTGGACATTGGAATAGAACAATTTTTGGGGGATGAGAATACAGTTGCTTAAGGGATTCCATTCTTTCTTCATTCCTTCACCAATTCCTTCAGACTGAGGTGACAATATTTGTTCATACCCTGAAAATCTCAGCGACAGTTGACGCAAATTTAGCTCATGACAATGACCTTTTATAACTTCTGGTTTGCAAGTTTTAACATTAATTTTAAGAAGTAAAGCCTTAGTTGTCTCATTCTACTAAGGTAACTTCGGGATTAATTGAATCAACTTTTAAAGTATGCCATTGCAAGCCTCATGCACTCTAAAAACACTTTGGTCAAATTGACCAATAACTGGGTCAACTATGCACCGAGCCAAATATGGTCAAATACTTTGACTAAACTATGGTTAAATTTGACCACTTAGTGGTCAAATTTGACCACTTATTGGTGAAAGTTGGCCATAGTTTAGTCAAACTACATGACTTTATTTGGTTCAGCTGTGCATAGTTGACCTACTCATTGGTCAATTTGACCAAAGTGTTTTTAGGGTGTGGGAATGCGGCCCCACCACTTCCGTATCTTCACATCCCTAAAAGAAATTACTGTGGTACTGTACCATAGTATTATTGCCATCTTACTTTTACCATGATAACACTATAATATTAGCATAGTAATACAATAGTATTACTATGACAGTACCATGGTAATATTATAGTAGTACCATGGGTACCATTGTGTTACCATGGTAATACCGTAAGTACCATACTACTATTATGGTTAGTACTACAGAGGTGTCAACGGTCAATAGTATAGTATTATTGTGAGTACGATAGTATTGCGATGGTAATACCATGGTATGTTTTCCTAAGGGGTACATTACCGAAAGCAACTAAGATCATATTGTTTACCCCACTTACTTTGCGAGAGTAAGAAATATGTACTAAAAGAATATTAGGCTTTTGTATTTACAAAAGGCCCCATCGGAATCCCACAAAGGTCATTTTTAGACTTATGAAAAATCACCAAGGCAACCGTTGATGTTGTTATATCTACTAACCCTACATCCATTTCATTCCGCTTGCATCTTTTTCCTTTCGGTAATTCTTCACCCTCTGATCAATTAGTACCGGAATTAAAAGTAACAACCATTGAGGACCCTTCATAGATCTAAAAATCTTGTTTTTTGTGACAACCAAATTACAGGATATAACATCATCAGTGGCAGAAATGTTCTACCACATGTGTAATTGAAGCCCTTTGGGTCCTGAAACAAGAACCTTTTAGTTCGTTTTATCTTTATTTTTCTTTGAAACAGCGTCTTCCACCATGGGAGGTACATTCAGCTGAAAAAGCAGAAACTTTCAGCGACCTTTACTGTTAACCCAGGGACTCCAACAACGTTTCCTTAACAGTAAATTATCATGGCTTTCACACAACTGATTCTTGTGGAGACGGGAAGTTCTCACTGCTATATTTTTTAATAAACTTACGGCAGGGTAGCAGATAACAGTATATGTAATAAGCTGGAAGATTACACTTGCAATTACATTTATCGGGAGCTTCCCTGGAAAACGTTCTCGTTATGATTTTTATTTACTCATGTATGATAATTTGTTAACATGATCTAAACTTTCACTGAGAAAACAGGATCTCAGAGCAAAGAATATGATTTTTCACTTTACCTATTAATTCAGTTTGATGTTAAAGGTTTTGTTTGTCATGTCATTCCAAATTTTATTTCACTTTGATAGGTGTTGCTATTCCATGGGACTTTCTACAACTGAGAAAACTATTCCAGTGACGTGGTGGGTTAGCAAGTTATACCGCGTTTGATCAGGTGTGGTCTATTTTTTCAGGATTGCCATAGTATGTACTATTTTATCACTCGTAAAGGTACGTATGTATTATCATTTTGGTCACCCTCTATGTCACTCTCATATACGGAAGCGTAGAAGGGACATTGCATTGACGAGTTGCCGACTTGTCAAAATGACAAGAATCTGCAAATTCAGAATTCATAAAATTGACATTTTGACGAAATATTGGATCTCGACAATGCAACATTTTTCTACAAATTGACAAGTTGCACAGTTACTATTATCTCGTCAAAATGACAAATTTGCGCAAATTGACGTTTTGACGAAATATTAAATCTTGTCAGCGCGTTATTTGTCTGCAAATTGACGAGTTGCACAGTTGCTACTATCTCGTCAAAATGACAAAATTCCGAAAAATGGCGTTTTGACGAGATACCAGATCTCGTCAATGCACCAATTTTCTGCAAATTGAGAAGTTGCACAGATACTACTATCTCGTCAAAATGACAAAATTCCGAAAATTAACGTTTTGACGAGATACCAGATCTCATCAAAGCATTATTTTTCTGCAAATTGACAAGTTGCTCTGTTGCTACCGTCTGTTGACTTTGTAGCAAATGTGTACCTCGTCAATTTGCAGAAAACTGATGCATTGACGAGATCCTGTATCTCATCAAAACGTCGTTCTCTGAATTTTGTCATTTTGACGAGTTTGTAGCAACTGTGCAACTTGTCAATTTGCAGAAAAATGACGAATTGACGAGATCTAATATCTCGTCAATGCATCAATTTTCTAAAGTTTGTCATTTTGACGAGATAATAGCAACTGTGCAACTCGTCAGTCGGGAGAAAAATGACGCATTGAGGAGATGACCTATCTCGTCAAAACGTCAAATTTCGGAATTTCGTCATTTTGAAGAGTTTATAGCAACTGTGCAATTTGCAGAAAATTGATGCATTGACGAGATCTGGTATCTTGTCAAAATGTCAGTTCCTGAATTTTGTCACGTTGCCATCTTGTCAACTCGTCAATTTGCAGATTTTTGTAATTTTGTCAAGTCGGCAACTCGTGCATGCAATGTCCCCTCTACGCTTCCGTACTCACACTATCGATGTGGCGATGTGGCTCATGTCCTATATCCGGCCGATAAAAAACACAAACTAGTTCATTTGGTTTACGTCAGTGTTTCATTGCTAAATGTAAACGTTTAATTGCTAGACACAATTAGAGTATCAAAGTTTTTACAACGTGAAACACAATGATGTTGTGAAAAGTGTTGACTACCTTAACAGTTGTTTTAAGAGTGCAGACTTCTATTCTTATCCTTTCATAGCTTGGTGTACATAGTTGTTTAATACAAGTTCTTGACTCTTCAATACGACCAAGTTTGTTTTTTTTCCACACGCAGTAGGACTTTTGCTTTCTTCCCAATTTGGTTTCGTACAGCGATAAACTGCACTGCACACCCCATATACCTTAGAGAGTTACCAAAGTATGCTAAAATAGTCTAAAAAAGGTTCTGTTATATGTATAAAAATAATCATCTGTTCACAGTTGTTCTCGTGCAATTGAAATATACGTTAATTGACCTGAGGTAGGGATTGTTGATTCTGTGAAGAAACTTTTAGATGCAGTTCAATGTACATTCCTGATAAGGGCCAGCGGCTACACATTTCGTACCCTTGAAATGAGCGGATATTCTTACACGAGTTTCGTAAAGCTATGGCGCACTTGGCGTGTCATGTATGAGCCCTGAATTCAAGGCGTCCCTTAAATTTCTTTGTATCCCTAAATTATAACCACATCAAATGCATATGCTGTACCATGTATTCTGTGTCATGAAATGGTTTATTGTAGGAAACGTTCTTCCAATTCTCCATGAGCAGTGTCTTTCTTCTACCCTGCAGCACTCCTATTCTCTTCACCGTCGTCTCTCCACCATTCTTTGTCGTGTCGGAGTTTTGAATTGTTTCTATCATCGGGAAAATTCTGGCATTACCCCTACCCTAGATTTGTTCCTATGTATAACTAGATGATCTGCTTCTGAACAATTAGGAGTCAGCTGATCCCCTTCGGAAAATCTCGATTACTCACGGTGATACTGGTCTCCAATGAAGCGTTAAAGAAAACTAAGATGTTAACACATGGAATCAAAATTCGACTTGCAAAAAGGCTTACATATAAGCGTAGCTTACAAACTTGTCAGGACCAAATCAGTTTGGTCCACAAAATTGTATGGTGACAAAACATATTGTCCGGAAAAAGGTTAGCCTTCTCTAATTTAGATTTTAAGACGAACTGTTCACAAAAGACGTCAACCTTTGACAATTAGTTTAGCTTAAGGTTAAACCCACATTAACAAAGGTTCACTAAAAGAATTTGCTGAGAAGGGTCCACTGGTATCTAAGAGATTGAGAATACTCTTAATAATTAAATTCAGAATTGCTACTTGAAGTAATATAACAAGTCATATATAAAGAACGTGACTGCGCAGAAACAAGGTGAAATTGACGGCTCATCCAAATGCAGGAATTGTCAGGGATGGAAACTGTATAATACGAATCCAGATAAAGAGAGTTACAGTAGTCTTTCTTGTCACAAGCACATCGAGACAGCAGACAAGGGCAATGTCAGGACTGCTAAAAGAGGTATGCTACTACTTGATTCTGTTCGGTAAAAGAGACACGGGCGTATGAAACTTTCCGAGCCCTTTCAAAGAAAACGCAATTTCCAAAATCGCTGTTAGTGCTTAAGTTAAACTTTTACTCCTTTTTTGTCATGCCTGAGGATTTTTCAAGCTTTCGAATAGTTTATGGACCGTGGGATTATTTTTGTAAATTGCAAGGGCCCTTAGATTCCTTCAGAGTGCCCGCTTTAGAGGTTAATTATTCGGTCCTTTCGGGTGTTTCGATTCAAAGGTGTCCAAAAACCTAAGGATATGCCTTGCTTTTAAAATCCCTCCTATCAAGTACCGTATTCAGTGTGATAGGCTGTTTCAGGCACGGTAATGGTTAAAGAACAGATTTTTCGCACCTTCTAAAGTGAGTACTTTGGCTGTTTTGAAAATTTTAGGTTACGAAATTCCAATAATCAAATTTCGGAATTGTTTATGGAAGCCATGTTTGTTATTTGTATGTTCAAATATTTTTTTAACTTGTTTTAATGCAAGGAAAATGAATAAAAATTGGTGCGATTCTCCTTGAAATATAATTAAATTCTTTTTCAAGATAGATACGCACGTTTCCCTTAATGAAACTGAATCAAAGTGTCAAAGATTAATACATCGTCTATAAATAACCCAGTACAGGATGAAAATTCTTTCCAACAAAATAAATGTAATCAGCGGTAATTGTGAATAAAATAATGTTGATGTTTATCATAGTACCTTAAAGTGACATATATTCCATGGTTGTAAAAATTCACGTGAACCTTCCGACATATTTTTTCTGGTTAGATATTTAATCTAAGAATATTTCTACATGTCAGTTACCTGGAAAAAGAAATACAGTTGACTTGATTAGAAAAAAAGAAACAGGAATAGCTTGGAAGGAAGAAAGCTGAAAATTTTGCCACAAAATCACATACTGTTCTCAACTTAATATGAGGATGTTGAAACCATCAGCAGTAGTGTTAGATATTATCAAACCATCAAATAGTCCTTTATCCACGTTCAAAGGTTTGTTAGTGTACCGTATACTTCTAAAGTAACCCTTCCTGCTCTTTTATTACGACTAAGAGAATCAAATCATTTTAGATCGGTCGTATTTTCATTTCCTCGTATCTAATGTTACAGTAGCTTCCAGCTAAGCTGTACCAGTAGATGCTGCCTGGACCATTTTGTCCGAAGTTTCTATTCAAGTTAGCATAGGTGCACTGATAATTCGAGCTGCCTCCACTCCAGCTGTAGCAGTAAGCATAATTATAATAATAATACATAGCATTACGAAACCACCATCCACCTCGTTGTTTCAGCTGATGCGCACTGTCTCGTAAGACATTTTCTGATTGGCTGATGGCATTGTATTGTATTGATTGTGTTCTTTGTTAAGGGTTGAGGATTAGGTTAGGGATTAGGGTTAGCGTTAGCGTTAGCTGAGCCAGTCATAAAAATTTTTTCCAAGACAGTGCGCTTCGACCCCGATGTTTAGTTGCACAGTGGTAAGTGTTTTAATCATCATTGTCCTGGTCATAGGTGCTGAACTGGTATCCACTCTTGAAGTTATCACCTGTCCCAGAAAGAAGTCATACAAATTATTGAGATGGGCGCAGAGAGGAAGAGAGGAAGACTGCATGTTGAACATAGCAACGCACATATTTGAAAATATACTTCTATGTTTTCCCCCTTTTGTTTACAGTACTGAATTCCTACGTCGAACTGAAACGGGCTAAATGTAGTCAATAATAAAACTCCTGGGAAAAATTTTACCAACGGCTGGGCACTTGACAATGTGACAATACTGAAATTGGGTAATAATTGCCCAGGAATTCATGAAAGAAAACTTGTTACAAGTTGTGTCTCAATTGGATAACCAACCTTTCGATTAACCCATTCGACTACAGTTTTCGGGCAACATTAACCCGGTTTCAGGATTGTCACATACGTGCCCATCTGTTGGTGAAATTTTTACTCAACTTTTTATGAGTTACGAAAGCGCGTTAGTGTCTCTCTCCACAATAGCAGGCGTATTACCTTTTCACACAGAAATAGACATATTCCTGTAAGGCACTTCAAATAATCCCAATAAAGTGGAACTGATAGCCATCCGGTTTAATCAGATAAACGCCGTCTGTTGTATCGCTGCACTGGTCGTATACCTCCTTACAGTCTCTTGGGTAGTCCGTTTTTTGTTTTTGATAGTAAAAGTAAGATGTAGCTGAAGAAAATCGTAATAAAACGTCATCTTAATATGAAGTCCAAGCATAGATACAAATTGTGAAGTTATCTTGTTCAAGTTTCAAGGTTACATGACTCGTGTATAGAAACATTTGACGGATGTAGGTAAATAAACTGCAATATTGTTCAATTCTCGTGGGGTGCATGCTATTCATTTGCATTGGGACTGATCACAATATTTTTCTTCATATTCGTTCAATCTGTAAAACTGGATAAAAGTATTAGATTAGAGATGCAGTTAATCATTGTTAACCTAATTTTATTACATATCTATTTTGCACGTTACAATCTTCTTTTGGTTATCCTTTCAAGCCCTGGCCATAAACGGTATTAAGTGAATGACCAAAACAATCGATTTCCTGTAATGAAGCTGATTAGTGACATGAAGGAAGCTATGAAAGCGGCATTCCTAGAACAACATTTTTACTCACTGTCTGTGATGTCCCTTTTTCCTCGCGATGATATCTCATCCTTGCTTAAACCGTAGGTCTGCTAAAAATGATACAATTAATAGAGTCAAGTAAATACTTATTCGCAATCTTGCTTGGTAAAGGTAAACAAAAGTAAAATAATATAAGAATGGAATATGAAGCCTTATAGAGGAACCACGCATTGTTCTACTCTTGAAACGAATTATTGCTTATCTACCAACTTTCGTCAACCTCGGTAATTACACAAATTACTTTTGGGAAAGCATGGGCAGCTAATGCCAACTTAACCTTGAATTAAGTCGAGATCTCATTCGAAAAAAGTGGGGGATAAAAAAGTAATCTCGTAATTTAAAATATTCAAAGCCAATGTTTTAACTGAAAAATTCCGTTCACAGAAACCCTATATGCAGACTTGAAATACTTTGTATTATAAATTAAATTAAGATCATAATCATACTGGTGACCATAATCTTGTTTATGCACGATAGAGCACTGTTTCAAATGCTTCTATTATATAACCAACTCTAACCGCTAGGTCATCACTCTTACATATCGCAGATCCAATTAATTATAGTACACCAAAAGAGCACTTAAACAAAAATCCTCACATACTATTCATTTAGAATAATTCACTAGATCCTCAGAGTACATATTTTTGTGTGTTTGGATATTTTGACGGAATATTGTGATGTAAAAGTAATGCATTTGCTACATCAAAAATATTAGCATCGAAACGTACGCATTGGAAGCCAACATCCGTCAAAAGACATTATTTTCAAAAAGCAGATTAACTTCGGAAAACTATTCCATAGAAGAATATTGTCAGACATTGTTGTTACATACTCTCAATATGCCCGAATAATTCAGCGAAAAAGATATAAAGGTAACAGATTGTTATGAATTAGAAATCGTCCAATTAATTTATTCCTAGAATTTTGTGAAATTGTTCTGCTGGTAGAATTTCAACATATTTAGATGGACCTTCTAATCCTACTATGTTCGGAATTCGATACGAAAAACTTTCGTTAAAAGAAATCGAAAGAAGTGGACATGGAATGAAGTCATATAAAAATGTCTTTGGAGGGCCAACTCCCTCAAAACTTAGTGACGTGTTTGTGTTTGAGTAAAAGATGAACGCACCTTGGTAGCTCTGAAGAATGTTAAAGTGCCTTGTTGCTTCATTTTTTGTTTTTTTTTGTTTTATTTATTAACAGTGTGCAGCTGGGACATCAGGCAACTGAAAGATTTTCTCACTGTGTTTTAAAAGTTTGTAACCTTGCTCTGTAGACAAATTAATAAATTTTGAACGCGTCAAGGCAGTAAATTCAATAACAACATAACAGCTAAATGCTTAATTAAACATGTATTAAACACATTAACGCCAATGACTTTAACGCCCCAACCCACCCCCGAAAAACCTCGTTACACGTTGAATCTAGACATCCAATAGTGATTATGGTACAAT
>JAAAJZ020881475.1:0-10688 GCA_010015985.2 Actinopyga echinites | reverse complement strand
GATCTTTGCTAGGCACACAGATGACAACATGCCAAGGCAGGATTAAAAAAATGTTGTCAATTGAGCCACAACTTTGACAACGTCTCTAACAATAATTTCATGAGGCAGACCATTTTATTTGCAATTGGACGTGACTTACACCGCCTGGGTTAGAGAATTGCGAGCACGAAGTTTAAGAAGAAATGCAATAACAGAAGTGACCCCTGATACATGAACGAAGATCACGACTGACATACATTTTCTTGAATGGTTGACTGACTACATGAAACAAATGTATGACAATAAAATGTACGATCTTTTAAGTACAATTTCATTGGTAGCAATGAAATTTATTGTGACAGAAGCAATTTCTAACCCTAGGAGAACTTAATGATTGAAGTAGCCTATGAAGTAGCCTATGACTTCTGTGTTAAAATCTGTGTCAACCATTCCCATCGTGCATCTTTGAAATTCCAAACTCCCATACTGTTTACAACTGTCACTGTGAAAACTATGGGAATTAAATTTGTTACAAAGCACGACTTGTTCCGAAAAGTTCTTGAAACTATGTTGAAACACATTGAAAAGAAAAGGCAATTGACATATAACTCAAGTGGTAGACTGCAAAAGAATTCTTGCATATGCACACAATGCAACGAACAAATTCATGAAAACGTTGGCCTTTTACTTAGCTACTAACCTTAAGCAATTTATGATAAATATCAATAACACTAACACACAAAAGTGAAAATTTCTGAAGAACACAAAAGTTAATTTACACTAGCAACTTGACATACATACCACATTTAAAATTTTAAAATGCTTACATGGGAAAAATAAGTATACTTTGATTGTAAAATATTTGTACAACTTTGGTTCCTACCACTCTTGGTAACACAAACCATTCTCTGATAAATTCATTACTAATGCAAACTTCTCTTACATTTATTGACAAATCTTGAGTAGCTCTATGCAATACAAAAAAGCCTTCTGAACTTCCTCAAAACTGTAGATCTCTGACATGAATATTCAAGAATGTCTTACACATCATATGCCTTCTATTAACCACACAGCTAGATGATCACTTTGCTAGTAGCACTACTATTCCTACGGTCTTGTGATGAGGAGGAAATGGCTCAAGAAGCTGGATTGTCAATATCAAAAGAATTGCATGAACTGTCATATGGTCAGTTCCCCATCCAAACTTTTTTAAACCACCATTTGTTTGAAAAGGAGTATTTGCAAAAATGCTTCCAAAAGTTTACTGATGAAAGAAAATGTTGCGAATCATACTTCACGACAGAAGAGACAGTTTATGCAATACTACCTGTGACATACATTCTATTCTCATAGAAATGTTGGCCTTAACTTGCAAACATGATTCCACACCAAAAAGCAAAGTAGCAAGTCACAATTAGTTATGATTTATGGTTTATGAGAGTATTACCTGTTCACATGCATGTAAAAAAAAGAGCAAGTACTACCTTCAGAAATTTGTCTGAATAAATTTGTAACAACTAATTTTAAATGATAGTCAGGATGCTCTTTAGAGCATGGTATTTACTACTGTTCTTTTATTAATTTGGATTTTTTTGCAAATTCCTTTTAAAGGGGTATACCTGGTTTTCAGCAAGCAAGGACAGGATTGTCTTGCAGAATGTATCATGCCTCTTCCCCTTTCTTTTTACCACATTTTGTAACCAATCACATAAAACTGTCATACAGGCTTTTCCAATTGCATTTCCTCAATAACCATCCACATGCTGGTTAAGAAAATACCAATGGGACACTCATACCAGATAATCAATGCAGCTACAGTAGAATTCATATATTGGTGCCGTAGTGGTAAGCGTTGGGATGTTTGCTTGTTACAAAGAAAGGGTATCATGACTAATTATATATTGTTTGTGCTGAGACTCAGGAATCAAACAAATTCAGAATCCATTGTAAGACAACGCCACACAGCATTTTGCTTCTATGAAGGTTAGAACAGTGGGCCTACCTATATACAAGAACACTGAGAGTATCACTTGGAGTACTGTTCAACTAATTTGTTTAAAAATTCAGTCAATTTTATCCTGTTGGCACCTGAAAATTCGTCAACCTGTGAAAGGAGAAAAGACAACAAATCAATTATCAACATCAAATTTTATATTTTTTTTTTAAAACTTGCACTACAAAATTACTCTATCAAAATGAGATGTACCTTTCACAGAAAAATGTGCACAATGATTAATTGATTTATCAGTAAATGGTCAATCACCACTTGCATGGTATCTTCTCGACCAAAAGTAGAGTGCTGTTCTATCTTTCCAATTTCTGTAATAAGCATGAATGTGTGTGTTCTGATTGTTGGGCATTTAAACAAACTTTAATAGAAGGTTGCTAGCAAACTGGAACACAGTAGACTGTATGCATTTAACTTTGGTAAAGAGAAAAGAGCCAAATTTGGTTTTCCTTTCTAATTTAGGGCAGTGTTGGAAAGACTTTTCTCTATACTTGGTGTGCATTCTTTATTTTAAAACTTTGGATCAACAACAGCTTATTTCAAACTCCCCATTCTGCACAAAAGGAAACTGTGGTAAATGAAGATCCAAAGGAAAATGCACTTCTAAATTTTGACTGACCACCTTGTCCATCCAAAAATTAACCTATGTCACTGCAAAGAAACACTCCAACTCTTAGTGCTTCTCCGAAACAGAGTTGTCTACATATTCTACAAATTACACTATTTACTTCAACTCCAACTGTTAACAAGTTGCTTTTATCCAATTAACCGTAACTGCTTTTAATGAAAAGTACACCTTTTGTACTTGGTAATCAAGATGTTACTGGTAAGTAATGTGGTGTTGGTCAGGGCATTACGGTTTTTAACAACCTTAAAAACATTGCATTATCTAATGTCAATATCTACGTAACTATTAAAACTCAAACCAAAGTTGCTTTTCATGTAGCTGCCTTAGTATGCAAATATCTTTTTTTTCCTTGACCATGCTTGGCTTCGTCTCAACATGGTAAGCATTCTTGTGCATGTCATTGTTTGGGGGATGTTAAAACAACTCTTTAAGATCTAAACTGGAACTCCTTTGTCATTGTTAGTGTACCAGGTTCTTTAATTCCTAATTGGCATCATCATGGTGAGTCAAAACTAAAATACAGGACACTCCATTCCATGGGTTTTTGCATGCTACTTAATTACACAAATCGCGTATACTGAACAATGGATTGTCATGATCTGGTTCATCACAGCAACTGGAGCATTGGTGTCCATACTTGTCAATTAACCTATGGGTTCACATTCAAAAGCTGGTTTGATTGCTTACAAGCCACAAATCCTGAAAAACTGCAGTGTATACTTAGGATGAATCTTAGTACAGTAGCCTAATTCTAAATGAAGGATTATTTTCTGAACCATGCTCATCTACTATAGATGAATCCATTACCACATACTAATTACAGTGCAGTATCTCATATGTAGATGTACATTTAATGTATATTAAAATCAGCAATGCATACTCGTTCTTTGCATTGCTCAGGGGTATATGATGGTACATGAATGTGATGATGCATGCAGGGGGCCCAACATGTCCCTAAAAAGACAGAGTGATTCTCAATTCATGTTCGTGTCATTCTTTCAATACAATTTGCAAGTTGCAATTTATGCCTGTATGGTAGCACTCCTTCATTGGATCCAACAGATGACATTGGATCCAACAGATGACAATTAGGGACACCCGTAACGGCTTCACCCGTAACGGCCTCCAACTCCCATACCAGGAATCCTCAGTGCACTCAAGAACTACTCACCTTCTTGGTTTGATGAAAGAACTGAAATGTTGGCATACAGTTGATTTCACATGCTTCTGCTGTTTCCTAAGAAATGAGAAAATTAAGCTAGTTCTTCATCCCCTCTTTTGTAAGCAGTCACGATAATGTAATGCAGAAATAAACTGTAAATAATACATCACATGGGACTCTTCTACATGACTGATTATCAATTCTAAAACAGTATATGGAAATATCCTTCATTATCCAAGCACTATAGCCTCTACTACATGAACATTTGGGTGTCTGAGTTATCTCCTGCTGCTACCTGAATTTAGGGTGTTGATAGCAGGGCCAATAGATATCCTTGGGGACAAAATCTTTCAAGTTTTGTTTTTGACCATTTCCATAGTAGTAACAGAAGAGCAGTTGCCATTACAGGTATCTTAAAATACAAAATGTCTGTCCATTTCACAACATTTCAAGCAAGGAAGTTGTGCCACTATTTAAGTAGATATGAGTGAAACATGGGAAAAACAACTCTTAAAAGTCTTCTGAGCACAGAATCATAGTTTTGGTAAAAAGGATCCTTCAAAATATTGACTTAAAATGTTACAAACTCTTATTGAATGCAATGGTGAATAGACATATGGCAGTGTCCTTCATCATTACCACCATGCAACAGAGTGGAATTACAAAAAAAAACTTCTTGAGAAAAGGCAGAGATGCAATAAAGGTTGCCCTAGCATCTCATGTGTGAAACTAAGGCGTATGTTTAAAGCTTCAAATTTCCTTCTGTTCACTCTCCCTTTCAGGTTTAACATTACTTTATATTTCATCTTTGAGGGGCCCTCAGTAAGTCTTGTGGAAAGAAGTTCCTTGGCTAAATGCTGTAAGTCCATTTGGGTTTCGTTTACATAGTATACATCATCAGTAGGAACCACATAATTTATTAATTCTAGCTTCCCATATGATAGATCACATCTTTGGGAGTTAGCTAGTGTAATGAAACCTTCAGCAAAGTTATTGACAAGTCCCTACTTCTTGTAGGATGTACTGGAGTTCATACAAATTGGAGAGAGAATGTTCAGTCTGAGGTTTCTTTTTGACTAAAATGTTGTTGGCATGTAAAATGCAGCTGCTGTGTATTTCTACTAATAGTACTGGCTGACTTTTGCTATTACTGACAAGATTTAATGGTAACATGAATGACCAACAGAATCTGAATATTAAAAGGGATTTCTAGTGAGACTAAAAGTTGCTGACTTATCCTGATTTATCCAAATCCCAGAACCCTGCTTCTCCCAACTGGCTTTCTTATTTCACGAGGGAGTTGTCATTTGAAAGGAGATACATCGCTTTGGAGCGAGGTCACACAGTAATCTGTCTCTTGTATCCTTTGACATTTCTACAGAGCTTATACTGGATTAGGTAGTTCATACAATAGAGATCTGTCATCTGCCATAAGACAGGTTTTTTCGCTACTGCTACAGCATTACCAGACGCTAGGAAATAAAAAATATTGCATGTTTGGACAGTCTTTGAAGTGGATGAGAGTATACCAGTAAGGTTTTATATGTAAATGTAAACATGATTCTATATGTGGCATTTCCAGAAACTTCCGGAAACTTTCAAGATTGTGTTGACAAAAATTAGACTTTTTCCTCTGCAGCTCATTTGCATGAGGTTCGTTCTGTAGGAAGGGGCAAACCTCATTGGCTCATTGGCTTATTTTAGCTAAACGGTTGTTTCCAGTTTTGAAGCACCTGCCCCTAAATTGGTGGTGGTGTCAACCTAAGTATCAAAGCATTGTTCTGAGAAGGTCATTTGTGACAGGATTACTAGACGTAAATGATGCTTCTACAGTAGCTTGGTAATATCAAACTGAAGCCAATGAATAAAAGAAAAAATCCAAATTAGCCAAATGCACAGCTTATCATTGATTACCTTCTCAGGATGAAGGATGAAGTGGGTCCTTGGGTATTAGCATAAATTAAAACTTTCTGTGTAACCTCCTTCCAAATAACAACTCACTGATTTCACCAAACATGTACAGTGTACAATCTGGGCAAAGTTAGACCTAGCTTCCATGCTTCACCACTAATTTATCAATTTTATTTCCTGATTCAGTTTTGGCATACTTTCTTTGGAAGCCAGCAACTGAAACCCTGTTTATTCAATTACTTTGGTTGCTGAATCTATGTTTGGTCCCAGTGTGCGTGGATGTTGCCTACTAGGAATTCTGTGGTAAATTTGAACCCTTGCTCATACTAAATTGCATAATGTACATAATGAAATATGATATTCATGGGTTACTGTATGTCTAGTGATTCTGCAACATAAAAATTGGGCATTTTCATTTTACTTTCATAACAGATTCCCTCTCACGGCACAACTCTTCAGTTCCATCGGCATCATGCCCTGTGTGACTTAATATTACAGAATGTTATGAGTTTACAAGGATTCCCTAACTGAGATATTCTGGATTTATCATAAAAGTACAGTTGTTGTACAAACTTGAAAATTAACTGTAACACATGGGTGACTCTTCAAAATCAGTACAGTATTACTGAGAGGGCTCAGCTGAGTCAGCTTACAGTGACATTTAGACGAAATTACTGAGGCTAACAATGAATAATAGTACAGCTGCTTCCTCTACAATCAATATAATGATATGTACTTTAGAAAAGCTATGATGCAACTTTTTTAAATGCCATTATACTGAACTGACAATACTCCATGCATTTATAGACAACTGCAAAAAAGACTCCATGTGACCTTAGCAAATTAGACATAGACCTTCTACTAATCAGGGTGCTATTATACAACCTGTGAGGAAGGTTATACTGTATTATTCAACGTGCATGTAACTCTTGTGTAATATTGAGCATTCTGTCTGATTCATAAACTCATAATCTCTAGACTGAGTGATATACCAAAGTATGAAGCCTACATCTACTGTAGGGTATGAGGTATAAAGTGAGGTATAAGTGGTAAGAGGTATTCTGCCTGGTAGCAAATATTAGAAAACCGCAATTTAATTCAAATCATCATTAGTTGTTTGCAGAAAATTAGCCTATGTGACAAAGTCTACACCACTGGGTAATCACCACTCATGCTAAAACCAAACCAACTGCTGACACTCTAAATGGCACATATGTTGATGAGAATACAAATAACAAGAATGCATCTCAATCTGCTACACAGAAATGGTCAAATTCCTACAAAAATGCAAAAGTTTGCACTGAGCATTTTTTGTATTTAAACATTTGGTTTTCACTTAATTTAAGCTAAAGTATGAAACAAAAAAAAAAAAAAAAAAACACCACTCATAAAACATGCTATGCAAAATCTAAAAAGTAAGGTATTCCCTGTGGACATGTAACTAATAAAATCAATCAGTTTTCTGCCAATGGCAAACATCTGCAGTATGAAATAAACATGTTGTAGTTTGGAAGCAAGAAAATATTGAACAGTATGCACAATAATACAGTTTACATCTTGAAGTTACCTTTTTTGCACAGCCATTTTCAATACAAATTTCACTCATTGTAGAGAGAAATGTCTTAACATTCCTTTTGTCATACCAAAAGTGAAGAATCACAAAGTATATTAAAGCAAATTGTTTACATATTACGATTTACGGTTTTCGATGCAGTTACTCATCTTAGTGGGGACCACTGTTTCTTCATACACATTCTTATTCACAATACCCCAGTTCACAGCAAATGCAAATTTACCATTATCAAATAACGAGCACTTCTGGAAACACAAAGCTGCTAAAAGCTTCCTTACAAGCTGTTGTGTGAAATTGAATTTTTTGATCAATACTAATTCCAAGTGTCTTCAGTCTTGAAGAAAAATAAACTCTTAAAACAGCGCAAACATCTTCACCCTTTGTACTAGATAATACTAAGCACTTTGTCTTAAGTGATATTCTCTACAGTCTCTATGGTAACTGGTAGATAGTAAACTATAAATGGCATGCTTCATCTACAGATTGCAATCACGAGTCTGCAATTGAGAACTAGCATATTACTGGCATTCAATTTAAATGCTCGTTTGAGCTGCCTGCGTGTGCCAGGTAAATGAAAAATCTGCATTGTCATGGTTGAAAATCAGTTGTATGTACATACATGTACACACATGTAGGCATAATACAGCCAAAGCTATGTAATGCTCAGGTCTTTCAGTCTTCATTATTGTAAAGTTTCTTCAAATATTATGTTCAGCGACTAAAGATTGGTTAACTTGTACAAATATGAGTTTGCAGGTTCAACTAAATATTGTAGCCTGTAGTGAATGAGTTCAAAACTGCTTTTAAATTGAGCATAATCATCTTTTACCAAAGTTGGATATCAGATCCCATTACAAGACTAAAGCAATACTGTATGTACAGTATACTTTCTCATACTTATGATTGTATTGCCCTTTAGTAGAATTTGCACTAAAAGGTCCCCTGCCTAACACTATGTGCTCTTGAGCAAAGTAACAATTATTTTGAAGCCGTGAACCATACTGTAGAAGAAAACTACAGTATGATTACCTGTAGAAGAAAACTAGGTTTAAAAGTAAAACGGGTTTATGTATGGTCAATAAACAGCAAAAATACTGTCATTGGAAGTAAAAAAGTAAAACAAAATAAAACAAGAAGGTTCATGAAATCTTTCAATACAGTTATCAAAATTAAGCCACTGGCACACACTATTAATATAGCAGCCTTGGGCATTAATGAACCTAATGTTCCTGTGAAACAGCTTCAATGGTAATACTAATCATAAACTCAAATTCTTCATTAGAGACTGGTGAATAAATGATATCTACTCAATTCATGCAGCACAGAGGGAATAAATTACATCTGGTAGACAGATATTACCAAAATAACAGGTTTCCCATTAGGGAAGACTTGCTATGAAGTCTTTATAAACAGTATGTTAATCAGCTCCCAGATGTTTCAAGACTATGAACCATTGTTGTACAGTCTGTTTGTGACAGGGAGGCAGTATGCACTAGCTGTTGTGTATGAAAAGCACAGTACAGGCAATTCTTACTTTAAATAAGCTATAAAGGGACAACCTACAATATGAAATTTGGTTGAGAAAACTGCTGTAGCTGAATCAATTTCCCCATATTACCTGAAACCCACTGGATTGATATGAATGTTGTTTTGCATCCGTTGGAAGGCATTATTTTTAGTGATATCAAAACCCCTTTTTTTACTTACAGTTGACTAAGGAATAGACAAATAACAGTTGTAACAGCATCTGACACAGCCAGGAGCATATAATT
Organism: Actinopyga echinites; assembly: GCA_010015985.2. NCBI lineage: Eukaryota > Metazoa > Echinodermata > Holothuroidea > Aspidochirotida > Holothuriidae > Actinopyga > Actinopyga echinites. The sequence continues at coordinate 1,655 of JAAAJZ020881475.1, read as the reverse complement.
TTGCTTTAATAGAAAACAAATTGTACTAATAGAAATACTGAAGTGCACCACGACCAAAAACCCTCAATGAAATGAACCAAAAATTTTAATTATGCACAGGTCTAGTACTATAAGTACACTACAGCCGGCACCTCTTAGCAGTTTGTATGTAACTTAAATACTCTGAAAATTCAAACACGACTTAACTTCATAATTAATTGCATTTGGGAAGTCCTCACAAGTATAAACCAAATATACTTCACATTCATTAATAAAATTGCACAGCAGTTTCAAGGGGATTTGCATGCCTTTTAAAAGGCTTACCGGCACTTTACTCTTCAACCCTACAGGGGTATACACCCCTACACTTTTGTCAATGTTCAACTTGTCAACCACAAACGCGTCCTCACATTATTTTTGTACCTTACATTGATTGCCACATACTAGGAAACCAATTCAAAATTTTTCATGGAGGCAGTGTTCTCCATGAGGCATTTAAGGGGGGGGCGGTCCGCCCCTAGTGGAAATTGCCACCCCCTGAAAATAGGGACCGCCCCCCTAAAAAACTCCCAAATGGTATCATTTACTGTAGCATCTCAATTATCAATATCTAGAAATGAGGGGAAGGCTGCCCCCATCTCTTGAAAATAAATCTGTGGAAAACACTGGGAGGATGACCCCAGACCTCTTGCTAAGTAGCAATTTTGATGGATATATTACTTATTATTCCTGAACAGTAAAATAACTGGGGGAAGGGAGGGGGAACAGGTTGTTTCCCCCAGGCTCCTTTCTCAGACCAGGAGGACCTAGTGGCTACCAAAAGGTGGAGCCCTTCTTGTAAAAACCTGGATCCACACTGGATACACTCATCACATCAAGTGACCTACAGTTATTTAGATAAAATAACTTGTTTTTCCTATGTAGGCCTACATTGTTGAAAGGCTTGGTAATTCTGACTGCTTGTTGGTACATTGGCAGATATTTAGTCTGTACATTTGCTGTTTTGGCCTTTGTCCCTCCACTTTTGTCACCCCAAGGCTACACTACTGGAAATATTTACCAAAAATGTGTGCATACCAAGTAAACAAAACTCATACATACCCCATTGACATCAACATCAACTTTTGCAAAGATAATACTCGCATACTTTGGATCATCTGACAGTTTCTGTGGGGAACAAGTTCGAAAAAGTTTAACCAGGGTGGCAATAATAAAATTCACATGCATGGTGCAGTAGTTCCTTTGAATTCTGTGCCAGCATGTGCATCTGAATTGTTATCATAGAATATAGATACAGTACCGTCCATAACAACCTTCCAACCTGCGCGAAATAATCTTTCTAACCATCTTATGGAGTGCAGACATGATTGCGGGAAAAATCGACCAACTTTCTTTTGTTCGCAGTAGGCAAGTGACACCGATTCCCCTTGTGGTGTACACACTCAACAAAAGCTGGCTTAGCTGTCTTGATACCGTAACTCTCAGTCAAAAGGGTTACACACAATGCACGTACCACTACTGTTGTTAATTTCCGGCCACCTTAATTCGCCTATTGTACACGGATCGATAAATCAAGCCAGAGAGACCCATACTGCACAGTGGTATGCTTTGTTGATGTGTAACAGGGCACAACACTTAACTGTGCAAAGTTTTCTGTTAGTGATCTTGCGAACATT
>JAAAJZ020880366.1:0-10688 GCA_010015985.2 Actinopyga echinites | reverse complement strand
GAGTCAAATGTTTATGTGGATGATATGTCCATTCCCAATATTATGCAGCCATTGCTGCAAAACTTGTTGTTTTTCTGGATTTTGTCGTCCATCAGGAATGACGGAAAATCGTTTTCCTTTTTCATCACCTCTTTTCTTTTAGGCATCTGTTAGCCTGACACTCTGGCATTTTACAATATTCTCCTGTGTTATGGTAACTTGGAGTAGTACGGTGTATATCCTCTACATAATCCTAAGTACAATGTGTGATGTGCAAAGTGTGAGAAGTTTTACTGTAAGTGTATGAGTAGCGGTGCTCTGACATCATTTCTGAAGTGCCCTCTCTTAGAAAAGTGAACTAATGGCATTTGCTTTTGCCGTGGCCTACCACAGTATTTCCAAAAAAAGATTTATGGAAATTCATTTAAAATTTATTCTTGCGTGTCACAGATCTAATCTGACTTCAACAGAAAACTTCACTTATGTGTTTGAGGAGTATTGACTTCTACGGTCGCTTCTTCTGTTGAAGTCAGTCTCAAAGAAACTATAAACAGTTAGCAGAAAGTTGGACTTAAAAATAACTTTCATAAAACACACACGGAGTCAATCGGAGTTTTACAGGAAGCTTGAATTTAAAGAGAGATGTGTTTCAAATATTCTGTTAATGATATTATATTTTTCAGACAGATAATATCCATCTACTGTAGGTGTACGCTTTTTCGATCAAAACCCCGCACTGCAGTCGCAAATGATCTATGATTGTCATCACAATAGACCAAGGGTGAAACTGTACCTTACTCTCATTTGAAAGATACGAGTTGAATATAAAACTAAAACTTCAATACGTCAATAAATTGTTGACAATATTGATGGTGCTTTTGAATTTAATTGAAGACGATTTTCAAAAAGAAAGTTTTTGTGGTATATTATTGGAAAACATGTTCTCGTCGATTCGGGTTGTTTCCTACAATTAAATTACTGGTGTGTTCCCCATCCTCTTGCTTGTAACATGTTTATTTTTTAAATCAATTAGCATTCATCTTCTATCGTGTTTGTCAGCAGAAATATTGCACGTAAGTCCTTGGTCCTTCCTTGCCATCAGCATTGAGCGAGGGTCAAATACTCAAGCTGTACCTTACCTGCTTGTTACCGATATAATATGAGTTGAATAGTGTACTAGAATTCCAATATATCCACACACAGTTTCGCAAAATACACATAAAATAAAAAACAATAATTAAATAGGTTGAAATCCTGTTACTAATATGCTATTCTAATAACAATTTGCATTCATCGTCTTTCAGGTTCATCATATTTCTTCTATCAAAAACCCGAATATCCTAGAGATTGTAGTGAGGTCCGTGATTCTTGCTTGCCATCAGTATCCAGTGGTGTATATCGTATAAAACCAGACGGCTACGAAGAACCCTTTGAAGCTTACTGTGACAATGACACGGATTCCTGGGGCTGGACGGTATGCATAGCTGCAAATCTACCTTAAAACCACTTGCTCAAAAAACAAAAACAAAAACAACAAAAAAAAAACCCACGAAATACACATCTTCAACTGAGGGACAAGTTACAGAGCTGAAGATGGTAATCCGTTCTCCCGTGACATCGCTATTAACCCTGTCTGTCTTCCGTATCAAACGTGAGACCGTCATTGAACTTAAATGGATCTACAGATTTGGTAGCCTTGCTACAATATGTATCAGTGTGAAGAATGTACGCTAACTTCTGTACAAAATTCTTTCTATACCATGCTTGATTTCGATTTTTGGGGTGCTCTGTCGGAGGATTCATAAAAAAAAGACATAGAGAAATCAGGGAAAAGGAATCAAAGGTGGGAACTTAACATGGTAATTTGCTTCTTATCTGAAAAAATTTGCATTCCTGCACATCCCTGTTGATACTAGTGTTATTCAAGTAAAGAATGTTCACTGGCTGAAATGTCTGTAAGCATCAACATAATTTCGTTTAAGATTATAGTGGCAGGGAAATTGTGATGTTCTAAGTTGAACCTATTTCAGTTCTGTAAGAAAAATTCATTTTCGATTGTACTAGTTTTCTGTTGTCTCCACTGTCTTGAAAATTGAAAGAACTAATCTAGGGAAAATACGCTTTGCGTCATCGATAAGGAGTTTAATCACGCGAGGCCGAAGAATGAGGTATAAATAATCAATATCTTTTGGATTTAAAGCCCTCAGTCAAAATAATTGAAATTTATTGAGTAAATAGGTAGAAAATTGAATTCAGTTCTCCTAAATGGGGATAATTGGTACCAATACAGGAAGTGTTTCGGTTGCAATCGCAGGTTAATGGTGATACATTTTTATTCAGAATTTTTAAACAAATTATTCTTTTACTAATTCATGTAACTTAGTTAGATTGAAGAAAGTTGTCTCCAGCTTTCTCATTGTAACGAGCTGAAAATTATTTGTAACTTTCAAAGTAAGGTGATTACCTGCGTGAGAGAATCTGACACAGTTCTGCAAGTACAGATTGAAAATACGTGAAGGATAATGACAGTGGGACTTCTTTTTCTTTGTGAAATTTTCTTATTTTACGAGTTTTTAGTTAAATGTCAGTAAACTTCTGTTACCCTTCACTGTTTGGAAGATCCATAGCCATGCACAGAATAGCCAAGTCAAGTTTAATCCAATGTATTTTATTCACGTCACGTTTAAAATAGGTTTCCTCAAAGACGTGGTGCCATTGGGGCGGGAAGGGGGGAACCCCAAATTTGTGTCAAAGATAACGTTTCACTGATATCAAAATAAAAAGACAAGTCTCGAAAGAGGACGAACATAAATGGTCCAATATCACGGTCCCCTTCCCTCATTTTTTGTAGCACGACCCCCCCCCCGCTCTCCTTGTCCAATATACTTCAGTTCTTTCTTACCTAAGATATCTTGTCCTGGAAATGGTGTGTGTTCCAGGCGCGGATCCATGAGGGGGCACACCCGGCGCACGCCCCCCTTTTTTGATGACACAACGGTTTTTTGATTAACGAACTTTTTGTGTTGAAAATATGCTTCCCGGATGTTGGGAAATCGCATCTAATTGCATCTAGAATTCAAATTTCCTTTGGGGAGGACCCCCAAAACCCCTCCGTGGCTTTACACCTTCTGCGTTGTGTGCTCCCCCTTTCTCAAAATCCTGGATCCCCGCTTGTGTTCTGCACTTTTATTCATTAACATTAACTATACTACCACAGAATTTCAGAATCTTTTAGTTAATTAACTCTGCCTAAAGTCATTACAACGTTTGTATCTTCCTAGAATTTTCATCGAATTTTTCATCACACTGGTCGTTACTTTCTGAGTCCCCATAAATTTTAATCTTTGAATCATTTATTTTAAACTGCTGTAACTTTTTAGGTCCCCCATTCTTCAACAATTGTGCAATTTAAGTAAAAAGCAACACACTTCCCACAATCTTTTAAAGTATACATTTGTCGCATATTTTACTATACAACATGTTGTACCCATTCCAAGATATTCTTTAAGGTCAATCTATGTTTCTTAGTCTTTTACCCATTATCGCCATTAATAGCATTTCTTTTAAAACTTAGATGGTAGCTAATTGGATTAGATCATTAGTTGTGCCTACATGAAGGATACCTCTGTTGCTAGTCCAAAGGAAAGAGCTGTGTCACCATCATCAGTGTGTGTCTTTTGTTATGCCGAAGTGAGCAAACATTTCTAGGAAACTATGGACTACTTCCCCATTGGGCTTAATTGATTGGGTATATGTGGGGTGGTTGAACAGTGCCTATATTGGCAGCCCATATGGGTCCTAACTTAAGTTTTTTTCTTTCATCGAAGTCTGAAGATTCCCTACCTGCTGTTACGTTTAAAGTGTTTTGAAAATCTAAAAATATACAAATTTGTATTCACGATTCACCTTAATAACGTTATATCCATTGTGCTATGCGTTAGTAGTGTTCGTAAATTGTAAAATATCATGTAGTGTTAATGTTTTATAAAAATAATGGAGAAGTATCAACAATGACTCTGGCCCATAAAAGTTCATGACTATCTATCGTGAACCCCCAAGTCTCGTAGTTGAATCTACACATCAGAAGCAGGAGTAATAAACAGCAGTTAGACGACACAAAATGTGGCAAATCCGACGAGGCAAAGCCCCGTCATCTTTCACATCTACGAGAGTGAATAAACAATTCGTAAATATTTTGAGCAAACATGATGATAATTATAGATTACACTCGGGAGCTCTAATTTTAGAATGGCAGCTCCCCGATTTCACAGCGGTAGCTTTGCGAACGTGACGGATCAGGGAGCTTTGATTGTAAAATTGCAATTATGTTCAGAAAACTTCGAAATAATATTCAGATGTTAAAATACACATCACGAAATAACCTTATCTGTCGTATCAGGTTTTGCTTCAATGAAGAAATCCAGTTTAAAGTAAAAGAGAATGGCAAATGACTCATGAAGAGTCTGTAAAGGATCTTTATTTGTTCAATAAAACACCATCTTGAGATGCTACTTTTATTTACTTGTTGGCAAGCTTTCGGAAGTTTTTCTTTTTTCGCTTTTGGATTGATAACCTTCTGTCTTAGAAGGAGATGGACTAGACATAAGCACTAAAACCTCCCACTTACATCTTATCGTCCCACTAACGAGGAAACTGTAAGTCATTTACTTATCACTCAAGTGACATCTTTTAACGGTCTCAGCCCCATGATGATTTTTTTACGCTGCCCTACTGAATTACACTCACATTGTGTACGAGGTGGAACAAGTAGTCGTTTGCCTCAAAAATTTACTGTCCTTTCCCTATGCGTGTGGGTTGCAACCATGTCGTCCCCTGTGTATTTGCTATGTCGCCTAGTTTGATAGTAAGATATCCGTTTGTCGCCCTAATATCCACACCGATGAAATTGCACAATAATTGCCAGTTATTATACCACAGGGTTTTTTTTTCGAAAAAAAGGTTGAGAAATGGAAGTGTTATTAATTTACAATGCTTCATTGGATTAAAACCAGAGTGGCCGAAATAATGTTTGTATCAACTTTTCTTTATTTATGAAAACCGATGAGGAAATGATATATTCTCGGAAGACACAACGGCGATTATTTAAAAGCCAGCAACAAAGCTGTATCTGTGAAGACATTAGAAGAAGGTAGCGCCCCCAGTTTGCGACAGAGTTCATTAGACTAATACACCGTGTGTTCTTACTAAATTTGCGCCTTGTCTCGGTGTGGCGGCAGTTATTCGTGCCGTGTTACTTGATAAAATCTTCTTGAAGATGGTCGACTTGGTTTTGAAGCAACATCTAACTTGCAGTAGCAGTCAGTGTTGAACAGATTGTTGGTTACTTATGCTATAGTCTGCTACCGAGTGTTCTCTCTCTCTCTTCCTGATATGTAACCGCATGGAACCTGTTACTGTGGACTGTTCTCTATGTCCAGATGAGCGTTCAGGTGAGTTGTACACCGTGTTTTTATTGTAAAGGGGTAATGATCTGAAGCATATCACCAAACGCATCCAGTGGTAAGCGGCTTTCCAAAATAGAGACATATGGCTAGATTCCAGTTCATTAAGTTGTTCTGGGAGTTTCATTTTAACAAGAATGGAACGGAAATCATGAAGTTACAACTTCTTGAAATTTTGCATATAGTTGCAGCATTTGTTTCACTCCTTCAGCTACGTGTAATTACGCTGGAGTGTAAAATTTCAAATGAATTAGCAACAGCGTTGCGACCGAAAGATATTTTCTTCGCCGCACTTTTGTGTGGTCACATTTCGGTAAAGGATACGCTCCCCCTGTACGTCAGGAAGTTTAAAAGACATTTTCCACTGAAAGCGATCCTTCCTCGCCTATGTAAGAGATGCACTTTGGTAAAAAATATACCCTTAACTACTGCAGTAGGGTGTTTATACTTTCACGATTATCTTGGCCGTTCCAAATCTAATTAATTACGTCTGTTTGGAGATGAAACTTTGCACTTTTACTGATGTCAAAATCGTACGATATGGAATATGACTTATACAAATAAGAATAAAATGTGAGGCCTTCGATTAGTTCTTATAAACTTTGTGGAAAGCCAAATCTTCAGAAACTAAACAAAAAAGTTTAACTTTTTTATCAATGGTTGATTTAACGTCGTAAAGGAAAGAAACAAGGTTTTACGTTTCTGATTCCTTCACATGATCAAACGAAAAAGTGTGATTAAAATAAGTGACGCAGGCAGAGGAATTCACATCAGTTCATGTAAAACATCATGGAAATGAGAATTGCCCTATGTTCTGAGAATTCTTAACCAAGGTACAACTATGTATATACTTTTCTTACAACAGTGGAACTGTCACAGCAGAATATATAACACTGTACAGTTAATGTGTATTAAATATGCACACATTTGCGCATGGATTGTTTTCCTTGGTTTATTCTATTATCGGAGTGTGCACATTACGCACAACAAGATAACATTTTTTCACGTCTTTACTGGTAATGTAAAACAAGCATCCATGTGTCCGTGTCGTCACCAACTTCTAACATGCACGTATGGTATACAAAGTGATCACTTTCAGTTTTTGTGCTGCCATCAACCCCTGACCGTTCGCTGACTTAATTCAACCTGGGGTGTGTCTCATGAAGCTGACGAAACAAAATGTTTCGGCTGTGTATGAAATTATAACTGATAGCCTATTAAGAAGGAAGGAGCTGTCTGTAGTGTATCACAACCTCTAACAACTTGCCGACCATACGACACAAGCTGATTAAATTATCGATGAGGCTTACATTGTCGCCGATATCGGACAGCTAATCATATTTCCACGGTATTTAATTGTTTTTGGCAAGGAGGGGTCATTAGACTTTACAATACAAACTTGAGAAACACTTTGTTCGTTAACGATTAGTTTTTTCTTTCAGTTTGCCATGAAAGATATCCTTCCGGATAGATGAATATTTTACTCCACATCTGGGGAATGTTTTGGTGATGTTTATTATCTAACAGTCTTAGAAAAGGATACATTTAAAGAATGAATGACTGTGTGCATGTCTTGCTTGAACTCTTCCACATTGAGTAATATGATTCTAAATGCGCTCTGTACTTTCTTTCCGTTCGTGAAATGAGGAAAGAAAACTTCTTCGATTTTTTTTTTTTACTTGCAGAGCGGTGACGATTAACGACACCTCTCCTTGTTCAACAATCTCCACAGAAAATCTCTCACCTATGATTGGTCTCAGACAAACGCTCATATATCATAGACGATATTACGTACGTCACTTTACGAGTTTTGATTGGCGGTTTCAGCAACACCTTTTTCACTGCTGCTCCACGTACATCCTCAGCGCTCACCTAGCTGTTATTAACCAGCTCATGTAGTACGAGTTACTCACACCTCTGTGGTCGTGTAACGTGGATGGAAAAATATTTTTTTCATAACTTGCAGAACGGATACATACACGTATCAGCAGGATTATCTTCGTGAACCTCGTTTGATCAATCCAATTTTCTGTGACTGAGGTAATTACACGTATGACAGCAAACGAAATTTTTCTTTTATAAATTAGACAAACTTTAATCGTATTTTCATCGTACGACGGTGTGGCTTGAGTGCTGAAAAGCTGTGACCAAAAAAAATCCGCTTTCTCGACGGCTATGACATCTGAAACCGGTGAGTTTTAGCAAGTTTTTGATTTTGATTGTTACATATTGTAAATTCTCAGAGATCGTTTGACCTATCAAGTGTTGAAAGTTTTGCGTCCATTTTAAGTTGATTAATGAGTTCTGTTCTGAGGTGGTACTGTATCAGGGTAGATTTAAATGCATAGGCGTATGGGAAGAAATTTAACAGGCTGACAGGGAAGGTTGAAGGTTTTTACCCTGAAAATTTGTCCTTGTAGCTAACAATCATGACATTAATTTTGCCCTAAAAATAAGGTACCAGTGCACTGAAATCGACCTTTTTTGTCCTGAAATCAACTTGAACATTTCGAATTTCGTAGGGGCGGGTGGACCCCTTTGAATAAATGGGAAAGTTGAAATGATTATGGTTCCCAGAAACAGGATGGTTGTATTTTATTAACATTTTATAGTTTCATGACTAAATGAAATTGAAGTTGAGCTTCATGTTCAGACAAGTTCCGATTTCAAAATGCATTTCTAAATTCCATGTCGATTCACCATTTTCATGAAATATATCCGTTTTCTCTGAAATTCATGTCGAAAATACCCCAGAGAGTGTCATTTTTGCCAACTACCCCGACTATTTCTCGCACGTGCGGCAAGCAGTCGGTCCATGCATCCTGACTACTTTTCACGATGAGTTTGCCTTGTCTGAGAAAAGGCCATTTTTGACAATAATCCCCGACTATACTTGTCGCAAGTGCGACAAGGAGACAGTTCATTTCCTATGAAATATACAAGAAAATGAAGTATGTGGCTGTAATTTTGTCGATGATTTGGCGAGAAGTTATGCAAAAAGAGCTGTCCAGAGAGAGGTGGAAAATCCATTTTGAAAATGGAACTTGTTTACACGAAAGTGTATATATTGCAAGGGTTCAAAGAGGAAATTACTAAAACACAATTATATATCGAACTGAAAGTGCTAATTCTCTCTGAAGTAAAGGTCACATGGCGAGAATGGAGTACCTGGACAAAATTAGGAAAACACAAAGACCCTTCCCTTTCTTAGAAACTCGAAAACACCGTAGCAGATGTTCAAGAAGCTGTTGTTAGCAAGGGGTATGGTCATTTTAGGGGTTGAAGCGCAGTGTCTCGGAAGAATTTTTATGACTGGCTAACGCTAACCCTAATCCTTAACCTAATCCTCAACCCTAACAAATACAATCGATACAATACAATGCCATCAGCCAATCAGAAAATGTCTTACGAGACAGTGAGCATCAGCTGGAAGACTTACCACCAAAATGGGTTGCTCAGTCGATTGCGGGCCGAACTGAAGGGCATGTGCAGTGAAGTAGTCAACTTTGCCTTTTTCATGTTCGTCTTTCCAATCAAGAGGACTCGTCTTTGTATGAATATTCTTCGAATATTAGAGGATTCATGGATTAAGTTCATTGAAATTTCACACCTCGAATACTACACCTTTACTATGAAACTAACACTAAATAAGAAACAAGACAAAGCGAGACGCAAATGTCAGCCTTGATGCTACACAATTTCTTGTCTATTATTGTTCTTTGCAACGCTAATATAAAATTGAAATGACATATAATGATAATTATTATTCATGATTACGATTTGCTGAATATTTCGTATTTCATTGCTGTATATGAGGTTCTTCCTCAACTTTTCGAATAGTTACATTAGATATAAAATTTGACATGTCTCAAGGCTGAGGAAGATTTATTCATACCACTTATCTTCTTTCACCAGATGGAACCATGAAGAGTTTAAAAAACTTTGAAATGTTCTGATTCAATTTGCAACAAAAAGTACAAAAACAGGATAACGTCGGTACGGACGTAAAAAGTAACAAATTTAATTTGAAACGTAACACGATTGGAGACAACGTATGACCCCATTACGTCATGAAAATCTAATAGCGGTTGGAATGAATGACTGTTAGGACTTATTGGAGGGCAGATTTTAGATGTAACCTTTGGTCTACTTGGCAGACACGGTCAACTTAAGAGTGGTTAGGTTTGGATCTATTTGACTATTTCCTCAAAAGGGAGTGTAAATGTTTGCTGGGATATCAGGCGAAAGTGACGCCACATGCGTCAAAAGAGGGCGGCAGACATCACTGACTTTAGAGCAAAACAAATCAACCAGGAGGAGGTAGGAAGCCTTGAAGCTGCTTAGCTGCTTCATTCAAATTTACTTAGAACTAGCGAATGTTGTATTCATTGTGAATTAAACAAGAGCATGCACTACGAGGGAGTCAATGGCAGGATAGATTATGTCGAACTACAAAGCATGCGAACTTGAAGAACCGTTAGCTTCAAAAGGTTTTTGAGTATTACTGGTTTGGATAGAAACATTACTACTGATCGATACCACACTATCTGCACAGCTCTGCGTGCTTGGTACAGTAAACACTCCCTCCGTATCTGTTAATGGCGCACTATTAGGTAGTAATGGGGGCGCCATAAAATAAACAGGCTGATGCGGTGGGAGATCATGTAGAGAAGTCATGCTGCCTTCCTGAGTCTCGCCTTCCAAAGTTTGTTGTGGTGGAATTGGTGGTGGAATTTGTGGAGGGGGTGGCAATGTCAGTGGGGGCGGTGGAACACTGTACGCTTGCGGAAATGGAGGAGAAAAGAAGGCAGGAGGGGGAGGGAGAATGGGAGGCGGCGGCGGAGGTGGAGGTCGATGGAAAGGAAATCGCATCCGAGGTCGAAATCTTCCTGGGAATGGAGGGTGCCTTGGAAAACGTCTGAAATTTTGGTTCTCTAATCTTGATATGTGATTCTGAGCTCTCTTTAGCTCTTCCGTTTTCTTTCTGAGTTCCTCTTCTAAAAGGCTAAAAAGAAAAAACCGAGAAAGAGGTCACTCATAATGTGACTTTGGAGGCAAAGCCATTATTTGTCCGTACGAACAATTTTCTTTTGTGATTTCATCTAATGAATAGGCCTAATAAGACAATGTGGTATACCGATTTAGTGAGGGCAATAGAAAGTTACCATTACCTGTTACGATGGGGTCGATGTGCACTGTCTCGGAAGAATTTTTATGACTGGCTAACGCTAACTCTAATCCCTAACC
>JAAAJZ020879274.1:0-10696 GCA_010015985.2 Actinopyga echinites | reverse complement strand
TTACCTGACTTTAAAGATCATTGTTCAGTTATTGCAAATGAGTCGCAGTGATATATACGTAAGATTAGAGAGAGCTTGCTCGTAAAGGACTAACAGGCAGACTCGAATAGAAACGTAGCAAGCTTCAGTTTAGAGCTATTCTAATCTTATTCTTCACCTTTTCTATTTTCTGTCTTTTTCTTTATTGTAAACCTTTTCAGGTTTAGCTATGCATACCTTACCTAGTGTAATACTGCTTGTGCTCGTTCGCACTTTAGCATTTGCCTGAAGATGAAATGGTGACTTCGAAATATTGCTACATGACATCTTTAAAGATATTTACTTGTATCTCCTTTATCTTATCAGTATATGGACCACTTCTACTTTTGTATATATATATATATATACATATATATATATATATATTTATATGTACAAAGGTGATAGTTGATTGAGCAAATTATTATTCGACGCAATTAATTGTTTTGTTTGAGACATTCATTGGTAAAATTATTTCACAGCTGAAGCAAAGACGCCTTGGAAACCAATGAGCCGCAATAATCAAGTATTTCATCTGATGATAGAGATAGACTGCAAATTTCAACTAGCCTTATTACATAGTGGAACATCTTCTTATAGGAGCATCATGTTATTCAAAGTGAAAGAGATCAGGTACAAAATATTACAGAGTCAGGAAGCATGAAGCCAGGACTTGTCGGAGCTACATACGTATAGGGATGCAAATGTCGGTTCGGAAGCCAGTGGCCCAACCTAGTGGATTCCAGCAACCAATCCAGTGTAATAGACGAGAAGGAAAGAATCGGTTCTGAGGAGGTCGCCGATTTTTACAAAATAACATAATTAGGACTAAAGGTTTTCTATGTTCTGACACAATATCTAAGAAGGCAACCGAAATTTCCAGTGTCACAAGGTTTTAAGCAGTACATCCCCTCAGTGACTGTATAAAGTATGAAGTAATGGAGAGGAATCTTTGAAGTAACTTCGATATCTTCAAAAACTGGGTGGTAGCGGAACACGTTGAAATATTTTGCAAAACGTTTGTAAGTTTTATGTGTTATTCGTAAGGCAGCTTCCTAGGGCTTATAGTAGTATTCACTTTGCCCTTCCTTTTAAAAGGTCAGTGGGAAGATTGATCGATGTTGCTACTCCAATTATACACTGTAGACATGCGATAAGGCCGATAAGCGAAGCTACAAATGCCAAAATATTTGTGCCAGATATAAGCATAAAACGTACTTTAAATCATTAGCAAACTGGAAAAAATGAAAATTTAAGAAAACACTTTACCCTAATATCATCATGAAAGCTTAAAATCAGGATGATTTTTCCACAGATTTGTTCATATATGATATACAAAACAGATGTAAGTAAAAGATGGATAGCATGTGTGTAGTTTTGGAGTTAAGACTTTTTAAATTTTGTAACCTGAATATTGGAGAACAGTCAAAAATGCATTCCTACATTGACATACTGCACAAATCAGTCTAAAGGAATTAATCATTTTGTAGCCTGCTATGGCAGATTCAACTAAGCAGTCAACTCCATTGAGAGATTAAATTATAGTGCCACAGAGCTTCATAAATGTGGTGGCATTTGAAGCAAGGAGGCTTAGCAACTAGGAGGTTCGAGGTTCGATCCCCCTCCGGCTCATAGTACAGTGGGTTTTTCATCTAGGATCAGTCTACGGTTTTCCCATCTTAAGTGACTTCTAAACTGAAAAGATTTCAAATTTGAGTATAGTAGCAACCTGACGTGGAGATGTTATCCATAAGCCCTTTCGGGTTTCTCCCACCGTCATTTGTGGTCGCTTGGCGTCGTAAAATAACTGCCTCGATCACGACCTGAATTATTATTATTTTAGAAATGTGGCCAGTGATTTTCGCTCTATACATTTATGAATTGGAATAATCGATTTTCTTCTTGGGCTGACTGTTCACTTGCAGGGATGTGAAGGTCACAGAATAATAATAATAAATCATTTAACATAGCGCCGCCATCAGGAAGCATGTTCGGCAACACTTTACAAAGCGAAAGCAAGATTAAACAAATAAGTTTGTAACTTACGTTTGAAAGTGATTATATTAGGGGAATGTCTGATAACACGGGGAGTTTATTCCAAAGAGATGGGGCAGCCTGACTAAAGGCTCGGTTACAGACATTTGTTCTTCTCATCTTTACACGAAGAAGGATGTCATTAGATGAGCGGAGCGTTCGCACGGGTTTGTATATGAGAGCCATATCATTTATATAATCAGGAGCCAGACCATGTAGTGATGTGATTATGTTTATGATATTTATAACCCAGCTTGTATTAAGGCCAGCTCATGGGTCCTATTTATGAAGAAGTGTTGTAGAAGATGCTTACTCCAAGTTATTTTTTACAAACTTTGTACACCCTTGTGTAAGTGATGTTCTGCAAACTGTTGTACATGACTAGAACCATTCATCTTTGTAAAAGCATCTAGTTCTCAAGCATCTTGAGCCAATAGCATTCACTGTTTAATCTGTCTTGCACAACTTCTTGTGCGTAAGTATTTTTCAAAAGTCCAACCCAGGTCTCTTTTCAAGAAATAGAGGATTACATTACTTTGTGACTAACTTTGTGACAAAGCTAACAAGTGAATAGCTGAACAAAAGTTTGTCACGACTGAAAGCGTTCTAATATTAAAGATGATTACAGTATTGGTTTATTTTACAAGATCATGACAAGCACATTCTAGAGAGGTGGAGGTATTATTTATCTACACTACTTCTCAACTGAGTTCTTTGTATTGAGTCATGGGAAACATCACTTTGATTTTCGTAATCTCAGTGGTGCTGCAAACATGATTATGGAACAGCACACTAATATATACTGCCTCAAGTTACATGCACTGCATCTGCCAGCTAATATATTGGATGTCATAAAATACTGTTTACAGTTTCTTAAATTGTATTTTTTCTTTTCTTACAGACAACACCAAGCCCTGCCTTGAAAGCAAGTAAACAGGGTCCAAAGATACCACCCTCCACCCCTAAACATGTTGTAATAGCTTCATCTAAGGACAAAGACAAAACTCCTAAGGACATTATTCACAAAAAGCCCCCTTCTGGTCCTGTAGCTACGTCTACCCCAAAAGACAGTGCCAGGCACAAACCTGCCGTACCAAAGGTGGTTGTGGAAGAAACAGATCTCAAAGAGGTTTGGCATTTTTTAATGGTAGTAATAATACTTTTTTTCATAAGAATATGCCAATGTCTTGTCCATCTAGGCACTGGTGCCATGGCTGAACGGGTATTTGAGGCATGGAGGCTAAGCAAAATGGGAGGCTCGGGCTTCACTCCCCTGGGGTATAAGAGCATGATTTGTTCTCCCAAGATTAATCTATGCTTTTCCCAGCTGAACAGTGGCCTGTTCCACAAAGAATTACGTTCGATGTTGCGTATGATTTAGTGTTGACGTAGGTACTATGAATCAAACTTAAGATCAAGCATAGCTCTTTGTGGATTGAGCCCCTGATCTTGTAAATTGAAAATGTTCCAAATCTGAGCAAAAATGTTGGATTACAAGCCATCACACAAAGAGCTGTAATATATTAGCCACTTTGGGCTTAAACATATTTATTTACAGTCATTAAGAAGTACCTCTAGTAGTCTGTTTCATGAAGAGTTACTCTCAATCTTAAGTTTGATTTCTGGTGCGTAAGTCATCAGTAAATCAAACTTAAAATTGAACGTAAGTATTTGTGAACTGGTCCCATGGGTCATAATCTTAGAGGAAGAACATATTCAATGATAACCTGTCATAGAGACAATCCCTCCAGGCAGCCCAAAGGATAAGTTATCTTACCGGTCCCTGTTTTGCAATCGGGGTAGACAGAGTCAATTGAGATGAAACCACTTCATCATCTTGGTACCAGAGTCTTGAAAATGACTTGTAGGACTTGAAAAAGTCTTCATTTTCATTTATCTTGAAGGTGTTGTGACTGTGATTTTTGTTTCAATCAAGCAGAGATACAACAATTTGCTATTCATTCTTGGTAGACTAGTGTGTGTACTACTTTTACCTGGAATGAAATTTCTAATAAGAATCGAATTGTTTTGTCGCTTTAGGAGTCACATCCTAACCGTTCTGCTGACGCAATACCAATCCCAACACCGGGTATAGAACCCTCAGAGATTTCTGCTTCCCCAGCCCCAGAAGAGGTAAGTCTGTCAAGCAAACATTATAGATGAAATAATTAAATTTCTGAGCGTTTAAAGAGAACATGTTTTCTTCCAGACTTGATAGGTAGAATGTCTATTTTAATCCATGTGTGACCTGATTCGATCCTGTGACAATATTTTTAGACTAAACTGTTATAAACATATGAGATAAATCCATGGTACATATCTAATATGCAATATTTTTGTTCTGAAATATGAAAGGGTCTTGTGTTAAGGTATGTAAGCTGTTTCAAGATCAGACTTGACAAACATTGTGGAAGATGACACCTGTTTTATCAAATTTCTAAAAGTCATGATGTATGAATGATCTATGATGTCTTCTTAGACAATGATTCTAATTAAGAATTTTGTCATCAAATTCTTTTGAACAGGTGGCATTCATTTATAAGTCTTGATTTATAGGGTGATATCCACAGAGTGGTTGAAAAACATATTGACTGAACATGTGATTGATATGATACAGAATAACAAATTTAATTTAATCTTAAAGCAACAAAAAAAATTTGGTTGTTTCCATATTATACTGCAAAAATCCCAAACACTGTGTAGCACATCCCCCTCTACTATGCTTCATGGTGTTGAGTCATATGATACACTCTCGGTGCATTCATACGTTTTACGGGCACCACTACAACCAGGAGAAATGATCAGAATCTCTTACACAAACTGAAACTTAAACAAGTTAACTGCGGAATTAAAATATTGTAACTTTCATCCCAATGCGAAAGTAATTTTTGCAAAAATCTCTTTCTTAGCAAATTTCAGCTTTACGCTGGAAAAATACTGTACCATAATAGACCCGGACTTAGTGGTGCGTTGTCATTACTTTCTGAATCAGAGCTCCTATCATGTGCACCTGCTTGCTCCGTATCAGAATCTCTAGTACTGGAAGGCATGCTTTCAACCGCAAATACCCTTCCTGTGATAATACCCTTCCTCTTCCTCATTTTCTGAGCCACTATCTGACTCGATATCCAAATCAAATGAACACTGCGAGTTTTCTTTGAGGCTTCAGTAGACAATCACTTCTTCTTTGATGCATACGCATGCCATTGTAGTATTGAAATCAGAAAGTAAATATACCCATAAAGTCCTACTCTGTGAGTGTGAGTTGTAAACAGCACAGTATGTCCCAGAACACTCCCAGGTCCCACAAGCTTGATCAACGTCTCAATTATATGAAGATGGATCTCCGTCCCACACATAAGCGAACAGAACATTCACTGTGCACAGCAAACAATCTTTGGAGGTTGTATCATTGACTTGCTGGGCGTTACGTGGCGTAGTTTGGTGCATATGATGGATGTATCCGTCATACGCAGTAGCGTGAAGTTAGGACATGACAGATATATATACATTGTACGCAGTTAACTGGTTTTATAAAACAATGTAATACCAGAAACTATGTACAATACAATGTTCAAATGAACAAGTATCATCAACGACAACTGGTCTATTTTTGACTACTGTTTCACTGCACACCGTATGGATTGTGCCCAATAGCCCCTACAGCAATGTCATTATAATCACTGTTGTTGTTGGCCATGGGCATAGACATACAGTTAGCCACTGCTCTTTCAATTGATGTCCAGCCAGTGCTGGTCAATTAATAGACTGTGGACAAGCATGACCTAGATTTTCCTGGTGTCCACTTAATTAAGTTCCTTCCTAGTAGGCATATAGAACTGACCATAGAATAAGAGAATTTATAACCCTTGAGCCGACCAGAAAGCGGTCTACTGTATGTAGGCAGAATTTTACCATTTTAACATAAATGTTGTGTGATAGTACAGCTTTTCTAAGGTGTTTTGTCATGTGATTGTCATGTGATGGTAAAGATGCCTGTGATTGGTGTAGCGTATATGGTAAAACCTACCCTTAAAAGAGCTTAAAAGTGAAAGTTTTTTAGTTGAATATTTTGGTATAAAAATTAAACACCCATTTTCCTAAACACCCAGGAAACATACTCAAATATTTGATGGAACAGATTGTATTTTGGATTATTGAAGTTTTTGTCAATACTTAAAAATAATTTTGTGTTGTCCAAGACTGGGCTAAGGAACTACAGGCAAAACTTCGTTGACCCACAGTTTACCTGTACTGTAGTTCAAAAATAATTCATGCTGTAATCTAAAGGTCATTCAGTTACAAGTTTGTCATTGACCCCAAGTTTTTAAACTTCATAACAACACTTACAAGTTCAAACGACTGCATTTAAAAGTTAAGGAGCATGGTTATAAAGGGGGAAAAACAGCTGTAATACAGGACAGGACATTTCAAGCTTGAATCTGTGCCTCAGTAACTGTCCTGGATTTGAGAGGATCTAGAGAGAGCACCAGACCTGTCTTGTCTAAGTTCTCATGATTTTCAGATCAACACTTGGAATGTGAGCCTTAGTCCCTCGGAGTCTTCAAAAAAATCTGCCATAAACCAGGAAGCCGTTTACAGAAGCTACATAGACACTTCTAGCGTTCAAGTTCAGTCATTTTTAACATATGTGCAGAATCACATGAGACAAACAATTCAGGAGCATCGGGCCAGTCCTGCAAGGATGATAAACTTGCAAGCTCTAACTAGCAGAGGCCTCAAAAAGTGCACTGGTCATACTTTATTAATTACAGTGATCTTTTGGCGCACATGGGAGCAAACGATTGGCATCTGTTTCTTCCCATGATACCCCTAATATCTGGCAACCATCAGGTTGTGGATATGCACCACTGAAAACCTGGTCTCCAACTGCAATTATTGCTTCGTGCACCCATGCAGAAGCACTGATGATTTTACAGACCAGACAAACAGCACAGCATCTCAGTTACGTCCTCACAAATGTACCATTTATTCAACAAACCAGTCCCTGGATGTACACTCTTTTGCCGTCAACGAAAAATGGTGCAGATAAAGGAATTGCTTTGGTGGGAGGTAACTGGTATGAATAGATATCACTAATGGAATCACATTCCAAATCTCCTTTCATTAATTGCATTAAATCTCTCGCCGTATCCCATCACCAACACTACATTCAATAATGTTCCTCCCCAGTAAGTATATTGTGCCGTCTGTAAAAAGAAAAATTCAATTGCCTTTGCACGTATGAGAATGAAATTAAAGGTTTAAAGAAGAGCATTCTGGGTACAATTATGAGCCGTCAAGTGAAACAGACCAGAGTGAAGTGGTCTCCTGTTGGATCTTATTTTAAATTTCAAATCAGAAAAGGAGGGCAAATCCCACCAAAGGTCACATTGGAAACAAACAGTTACTGTTCAATGTAGAATGAAGGAAACAATGGCCACAACTGAGGCAAATTATACAAGACAGGAAATTTTGTGCTGTCCAATCAGAACACAAGTCACAGACAAGATAAAAGCAATAAAGGTTTTTATACAAATTTCCCACCAGGATCCCCTTCTTAAAGTACACTGCAAAACATCTTGAAGGCATTGTATCTTCTATCTAACTCATTCCCAGCAAACTTCCCTGATCAATTACAACATGGGCAATTATTGCCTGGATAATTACTACCTGGACAATTATCACATGGACAATTACCACCTACACAATTACCAATTTACCACTAAACTTTTACCACCAAAACAATTCACAACTCTGACCATTACTACCTGGACACCTATACAACTTAGACAATTAGACCTGGACAACGGCAACCTTGACAATAGCAACCTTAACAACTGCCATCTGGACAATTGCCTCATGAACAATTACCACCTGGAGAACTTCCACCCTGACAATTCCCAACCCACACAATTACCACCTACACAATCCCTACACTCTTAACCCAACATCCTATTTCCAGTGGGGATTTGTTCCTGGATTTTTGTCCAAGGTGGTAGTTGTTTGGTAACGGTCCTGCTATACTAGTATCCTTCTCCAGTCAACATCCATCCACTTATCACCACTGGCAGATATCAGGGATGTCATAGCATGAAACCATGCTGTAATCTAACTCTTCAGCATGTTCCTTTGAAGAATTACACAAGGGAGTGAAATAATCAGAACATAACTCACAAGGTCAATGTTTGTCACATTTTGCTTCTATGCATTGCTTTTATGTTTTCTAGCAATATCACCATCAATTCCTAGTGATTGTTTCTGATGTCCAATGTACTTGTGGTAAAACCAATCAAAATAACACAGAAAAATGGGAAATGTAAAATCCATGGAAATATTCATGCGTCAACAAAACCGAATGCACAAATAGCATTACCTTCATTTGACGCCACTTCAAAGTGGTGGCATACCTTTGACAACTCTTCCATGCCTATTTGGAGACACTCAATTTGTACCACACTTGACCCATTAATCCAATTTGGAGCGTAATTTCCCTACAGACAGCATTGATTTTTTAAGCTTTTTCCTGATTTTTCGAGGACTTGAAGCCCTCAGGCAACCTTCAAAGGGTTTTTGCCTCTTGGGCAACACAGAATTTATCAGCTGGGAGTTGACATAATCATATCTTTCTTCCAATTAGAGCTCCCTATGATATTTACCATACATAAGCATGTAATAGGAAAACTGCCAGTTGGCCACCAGGTACTTAACTACAGGTACATTGTCTTGAGGATAACTGTGATTAAAACTTTTGGAAAATTTTGAAAACTAATTACAAGGAGCAAAACTTTTTTCAATATCAATAGAAAATTGAGAGCCCTCTCAGTAAGTTGTTTAACTTTACAAAAAAGAAAAAGTGAGTGCTGTGAGGGATCCTCAGGAACCTTCTCCTTTGCAAATATAATTACAACTGCAAAAAAATTGCTCAAAATATAAGTGCAAGTGCATGCACGACCACTTAACAGAAAAAGTCTAAACACAAATCAGGAAAAATTTTAATCTTTTTAATTCATCACTGGAGAAGTAACAGCCCTTCCAGTTAGCATCATAAATTTATTAATTTATGGGAGTGAGACCCTGCTCTACAAAAATCAAAAGCATTTAGAATGGTGCTCAAATTTTAGGAGCAAGTACACACATTCCAATTTCTTCATATGAACACATGCACTATAGAAATAAATGGGCCTAAATTCTTGAAAAAAGAGGTATTGATTTATTTTAAAATAAAAAAGATCCCTTTTTGCAATCCTTTGTATCCTAGATCTACCTACTTTTCCTCCTTCCAACCAGCATTACATGTATTCTGGCTCAGCTTAAGAGGATTTATTATGCAAACAATGGGAAAGGGCAGCTTAAAAGTGATCTGTCGTAATTTTTTACAGGGTAGTATGCGAAAAAATTAACAAACGGAAATACAAACTGAACTTCTACTGTCCAACTCTCACACTTTATATGAAGTGCATGTGTCCAATATTTTGTAAAGTGCTGCTCAAATAACTGAGTTTTGAAAGGCAATTCTTCAGTATACGGTATCAAGATACCAAACAGGGCAAACTGAATTACCAATATTGAAGCGCCATCATGTGTATAATAGAAAAAGCTAATGGACAAATATTGGGATCACACAAAAACCAGGAGTATGAAGTTAAGAAGGGTTAGGAAGCTTCCATCCAGTTTACAAATGCCTCCTTGCCTTCTTTTTGGAGCAATCCTCCCACAAAATTTGGATCTTAAATTCAATTTGCAAAACGAAATTCCACTTTTTTGCTCATAATGAGCCCATCAATCAGGGGTATGAACCAATGAAAGTCAATTTGTTTATGATTATTCATAAACTACTGAAGTTTCCATGGCTGTATGCTTGACCCATAGTGTACAGTAATTTTTACTTCATATTTGGTTGTTCCATGTATTCAATTTTTGTGTTATTTCCAATTTTTCAATTTACAAAAAGTCTTATGGATATGGTTCACATAAAATTCATTTTAATGACATCACCATAATTTGAAAACCAAAACTGACAGTAATCAAACTCCCCATGCCAACGTGAGCCTTGACTGTAACATTTATCTCTGAATATGAAACCCCTTTGTCAGTTTTGTGCCACACTCCATTATTCCGATCCATCTCAGCAGCACATAAAATTGATCATATTTCTGATTTAGAGTAACTCTACACTGCAACTAGAAATAACACTAATAATACAAATCATGGAGCAAACACTGCATGTATACATTGCTACATAATGCACAAAATGTAGCTATCATATTTAAGGGACTAAGCAGTCGTCCCAACTTTATTTTGAAAAATCATCAAAATTAAAACTCCCTGGTTTGGGAGTCTGTGAGTGAGACTGTATACAAAATGCGAAGGATGTTTTGGGGTTGGTAGGCGCCCTCTATGGGTAGTGGTTAGTATGGTGCTAGTTAGTTTTTTGCCAGACAATTATTGCAGGCAATAATGGTTACATAGGTAAATAGGAGGTAAGTATGAATGAAATAGACTCATGCAATTCTCCTTCCATTTCTCTTACAAGTATTTTTCATGATGTTTCTGAATATCAGTAGTGCATAAGGAAGGTGTTATGCTGCAAAATTAAGGAATTCAACAACAAAAATGGTATCACATGATTAAAAAGAGCCAT
>JAAAJZ020878169.1:0-10699 GCA_010015985.2 Actinopyga echinites | reverse complement strand
GGCATAAGGGGGTTGGAAAAAAAAAAAAAATTATGTGAAGGCTTCATAAATTTTGACGGCTTAAAGAGTTTTGACAAGGGAATGGATTTTGACGGCGTAATGACATGGCACAAAAGGCGCGCCGTACAAACCTATGGAGCAGTGCAGGTGCACCGAAGCCTAGTTACAAGCTTTAGACACATAACCGTACGAAACGAACGGTAAGAGGAGGCTGGAGTGGACTGAGGTGCAACCTCCTTTAGATCAGATGTTTTCTCTTCATGGGGGCAACATTGACCCTTTTCTGGTAAAACCTGTGGTAATGTTCGGTCAAAATAGCTTGCCCTTCCCCCATTAAAAGTAGTCATATGGCCTACTCTTGTTAATACACAAGCGGTTGACAATTAGTTAAATGTTTGTGTCTGAATGTTGTACACTTTTAAGTCGCATGTTAAAATAGGGTCAAGTGAAGGTCACGTCCCTTCTCCTGCTTACTTATGAGAATTGACGTCACATACTATGTAAAGGCACTCTATAGTATCACCGCATACAAGTACCAATTCTCCCAACTGAGTTAACTCTAGCCCCTCCTCCAATTTAAAAACAAACAAGTGACACTTCCAAGACACAACCACAGTAGTCTGTGTTGTGCTGAAATTGTTCCAGGCAACATCAGAAAACATCCTGTGCGTGACTGTGAGCTTGATTGGGAACACAACTCTTAGTGCAAGTTATCACTGGCCAGCCAGGGCGGAGCATGATTTTTTTGAATGAATGTCAATCAAAGCACAGTCACAACCAGATTTAGGACTAACCGGTTAGGTCTAAATATATTTAGAGCTATGCTATAGGCCCTTTAAATACAGTTTTTTCGTAGTACTTACCAATCACAGGAATGTCACCGTCTGACTCTGCTTTTGGCTTGGACCATTCAATCAGACCCAAATTCCACATAACCGCTGAAAGACAGACTGGCAACTGACGCATAGGCCTGGGTCCCGTTTGGGGATCGATTTTGTCGTTACAGTTCTTTGCCATTCTTTGTACTTATACGTATGTATGCTGAGTGGTGATTCAGAATTACTTATGTATTTAACCATTAAGAAGTTAAAATAGTAATGTTGGTTTTATACAGATGTTGCCACTAAGGTTTTAAAACTGCAAACCGAACCTGGGAAATCTGCGTCGAAAGCGATACTTCTGTCCTGTTCAGTGCAGTTTAGGAGTCATCTGCACTGTAGTCTAATTTGCCAAACCAATGTTATGTGATCCTCGAAACATTACGACGATGTTCACGCTAGATTAGTAATTGCTCTTGAAACAAATCGAAAGTTGAAACGCTCTTCATGAATCTGCCATCGGAACAAATGAGTGACTGCGAATGAACAAAACCTTAAATGCTTTTCCTTTTACTTCAATGACACCACCTCAGTGCGACGGCGATCAAGTTCCTTTTAGACCTTGTATGTGAATACGTATTGCTGCATTTAGCAGAAGACCTGTTTAAGACAATTTGCTTGTCCACATGATAGGTGACACGTACAAGGCAAACATTCTGTAGAATCTACTTCCTTATTGTCACATTGAAGGAGTTCCGCTTTCGAAACTCCGTTTATGTTTTATGTACGGTGGCCGTAAAGGGACAGATAAAAAATTCTTAAAGGGATAAACGAAAAAAAAAAAGTCCAAGTATATCGGAATTCCGAGATAATTAT
The DNA here is from genome assembly GCA_010015985.2 of Actinopyga echinites. Taxonomy (NCBI): domain Eukaryota; kingdom Metazoa; phylum Echinodermata; class Holothuroidea; order Aspidochirotida; family Holothuriidae; genus Actinopyga; species Actinopyga echinites. Next base: position 9,005 of record JAAAJZ020878169.1, on the reverse strand, counting down.
ATCTCGGAATTCTGCATGAGATACCGTAATACCTCGATTCTTTTTTCATCTGTCAGTTAGTATCTCGGAAATCCGACATAGTCTCGGAATTCTGACATAGTAACTAGGAACGCTGACTTAGTAGCTGGGAATTCTGAGATATTATCTCGGCGGGAATTCCGAGATACTAAGTCGGAATTCCGAGATATTCCGAGATACTAAGTTGACTAATTTTCCCGGAATTCCGAAATAGTATCTCTGAATTCCAAGACACTCAGTCGGAATTCTGAGGTAATAAGTCGGAATTCTGACACACTCACTCGATTTTTTTTCATCTATCCGTTTTACGATTTTTTATTTGTCCTTTTACGGCCACCATAGTTATGAGAGTTGAGACTGCTTGTTCTTATAACTTCACGAGACATGCCAAAGAATAAGTGACAGTTGTTAGTTTGTTACTTCCTCTAATAATGTAGGTCGAATAAATCGGAACAGTGCAAGGGTTAAATGAATGAAAAGTTTCACACGTAAAATAAGATCACACAGATTCTGAATGAAGTTTGTGAAATTCCATTTCCAGGGTTAGTACCATTGTTTTCCAGGCACGGGGGCTTACTTCGTCAACGGTCCAGACTAAACAATTCCCACAACAATAAAACCGAACATATATTAACCGGAAAGAATGCTGATTGGCTATCTGCTAGTTTGCCTAGATACGTAGTAACCTGTCGTATGAACGTTTTGCAATACAAAATAGGGTGTTGATTTGAAAGCCATCAAAGAATATTGTAAAAACGTAATATACGACTGAAGAAATTTTAGATCTTAAAGGGAAAGTGCAGTCACCCCAAACTGAATTAGTGTACCTCTATGCTAATTCATGAATTGCTCTTTTTAATCATGTGATATCATTTGTTGAATTGTTTACTTTCCCAGCATAAAACATAGCTTATGCAGTACTGATGTCAGGAACATCATGAAAAAATACTTGAAAGAGAAATGAGAGGAGAATTACAAGATTTGGTGATTTTTCAAAATGAAGCCGGGACGACTGCTTATTCCCTTTAAATCAGCTGACTATGACCTTTCAACTTTTGTTTTGAATAATAACCGTCGATGACAATCCCAACTCACAAAAAATAGACAGAAATCGTAAAAATGATAAAGATAACCTTTCATAAAAACTTACGTACAGTAACTGCAGCCCACGTACATTATTTATATATGACTGTTATGCTAGTTGTGTAGTGTGGAAGACAAAAACAAAGACACCGGGAAATACGAATCAAGGCCTAAATATCAAAGATACGATGCTAAATCACACTGCATCGACATAGTAGAAATTTTGTGAATTAGTTTTCTTCACTCACCAAGCTAAGGAATTACCGCGAGTATGGATTTTGCGTTTCAAACCTACTTGTACTGCACACGATGTAAGAGAAAAGACCTTAGGCCTACCTATCATTATGACTCGGTTGCTGGGTTCCACGAATAACGTACGGGATAAGCCTGATACGGCTTGGCGTCATACTTTGTTTGCTAACTTGGGCCAAGAACACGGTCTTCGTATCAGTTAGTAATCCCCCAAAATTCTCAGTTTGATAACTGAAAGCGGATTTTGCCAACATTCAAAATTTTTCAGCGGGCCATAACTTCCACTGACAGCACTGCTATTTGTGTAAAAAGCGAAAGAACACGCATGGTACATTATTCCCCGGTCATCATGGCGAGAGCTAATTTACAGTGTCGCCTGAAACCTTTCTAGTCGAGCCATAGCCTGGGTTAGCTTTCCTTTCGCTAAAAATTGTTTTGCTTTCATTCACACTTGTAGCTAGTCCATTAAAGTACAACTTATTTTCCGTAATTGAATGGAGAATTTTTAAGGCTTGATCACGTAGCACTAAATTGCAAGATGTTTGTAAACATTGTAATAACCTGAAACGAAGGCAAGCAAGCAGACTAAACAAGCAGGCAAAGAAGCAGACTAATGAGGAAGAGAATGGGTAGTCAAGTTTTCAAAGTAATGTAATTCGGCTTTCTTTGCATAAAAATTACAACATGATATAAGGTACCGGTACTTACAAATGACTGTAACTTAACTAATTAGGCGCGCATGGAGGTACCTCCGTTAGTCCAGATCCGCTGGCTTCTCCTGTGGGCGTCTGATAGTGGTTGGAATCCCCGAGGGGGTTTTCTGGCGGATGTCGGGCCAGCGAATCCGGGCCTGAATCTAGCCCAATATCTGCATCTTTACAACTCGGAAGGTAAGTGGACAAACGTGACGCAGCCTGTACTCGATGTCGATCAAGTCACTTAAAACTAAATATCAAATTTCTTATACAAAATTTGCAGCTTTTTCATTATTCCCCAGTCAGACAAACACTGTAAAATGTAAAACGGTTAGGAAGTTCTAGTTTTGTGAGTAATTATAGTTTGGTATAAGCCTTAGGGCCATACTGAGATAATCACGAAGACTAAATTTGACTATCAGCAAAACAAAACAACAACAACAACAACGACAAAACAAGGAAAAAGAAAAAGTGATGCTGGTATCCTTATTCAAACAATGTGATCGTTGTCAATCTACGTTTGAATGGGCTCAGTTTGCTTTTTAAACAATGAAGTACAGTACAACTATATTGTGACTCAGAGGCGTAGGCCTACTCAAAATCTAGTACGTTATAAAATAATACCGTAAAACGTCATCCGTTGAAATCCTCGTGAGTCATCAAAACCGCTGATATGTCCAGAGCAGTGTAGACGACCAAATATTAACAACAGCTACATAAAAACATGGAAAGGTACAAGTAACAGTAACTTAATGACAGAGACAATCCGCATTTCTTACGCTATAGTTAGGCGGGTTTCTCCTCTCTTATTCAGATGTATTGAATTATTTCGGTCCGTCGCATCGATGTCCCGATGGTATAGAAGGCCGTAGAACATAAATGGTTACAATGGTTACAAGCAAGAATAATTCAACCAGGATCTACTCATACCGTATCGATTTCTAATCGCGTCTTTTGACAACAATTCCTGCGGGTATGTTTTGAACATAGATCTAGCCTTTGCATTAGCTGATAGATGATCGTGGTAAACCTATTGCTTCTACAAATCACTTCGCCGGCCATTTTGCTAACAAAATGTATTATACCTGCTCTTCTTATCCAGTCTATATAGGGAGCCATTACATGACAGACAATGATTTAGAGGTCTGAAAGCCTGTCGTTGATCACGTCCAGTCTGGCGACATTTCTGTGGTGGTAGCTCATTTCAAAGAAGTTCATTTGCTCTTCCCCTTTTCTTTCTTTCGACGTAAAGAACCCACAAAGTAAAAGAAATATTAGAATCACCTCTCAACTAGTTTCCTAAGATTTTGAAAGGTATGCATCAATTCGATATCAACCCAAAATGTACTGTCTACGTTGAAAAGACAGATCTGATGTGACTCTTTCCTCATGTATTTCTAAACAGGATAAAACCTGCTTAGTTTGTTTACTTTTAACACAAAAAATGTGATCTTTTAGATTTTCATATTTTTGTATGTTTATAAAGTGTTTCAGCTCTAAAGTAATACTCTTTAAAGTCCCCGTTTTTTCGTTACAAAATTTTTACCAAAGTATTGAAGATATGATGTGGGCCCGCGAAATGCTTACAACGCTCCGGGACCGGAGGTCCTCATCACCAAGTCATTATTCCCGAGTCCCACAGGAACAGATGTAGAAAGTCTTTTTCCTTATTACTAACCTGATATTCCCCAATTCTAATTTACAAGTAGGTCATTAATAGTCTTAAATCTAGTTGATCCTCCAAGGTTTATCAACACTGTCAAACATAAACCAGCCATACATGGTCAAAATTTCTTAATCGCAAGTTGCGGTAACTCATTGTTCGATCATGTCGATCATGTTTCAGTTAGCATAGGAACTGGCCCTCTGTCTTCTTAAGAACTAGTTCCAAATTCAAAAAAAAGAGAGAGAAACTTGGAATCAGACCTACACAAAACTTTGATACCAGGAAAACCCCATTTCTTTGCCACTAAATCTTCAGCAACATTACGTTAGTATCAGTAAACACTGAAATATACATAATACTTGACAACAGAGTCGGTGTGCCTCCTAGCTGGTGTACTATTCCCTCCGAGGATCCAATTTGACTCGCGGCCTTTTCCTCTGTCATCCACGGATGATGGTTTTGCGCGTACCAATGACATATCAACGTGTATGTTCTTATTCTGTCATGGATGCCTCGCTTCGTTTGGTTAATTTGGTTCGACTGACCGCACATGTATAGTGCTGAGTATTCTCAAAACGGATCTACATTGGATGGATAATATTCTCTTGCCTGAGATGAATTGCTTTTAGGAGGACCCAAGAAATTCGAAAAATTCATATGCAGTAGGCCTATGATGTATCAAAGGTATACACGGGTCGAAAACATCATGCATGATGTGTGCTGAGATGGAAGTTGCTTGTCAATACATGGATTTCTTCGAAGCTGTATGGTCACTTTATTGATGCAGGGAACATTCAATGCAGGTTTGGTTGGTTGAACAATTGGATCATCGTCAATTAAATCATCGTAGAGTATTTTGGAGTCTATATTTGAAGTTTTTTTTTTAAAAAAAAAGCATAAAAATTTCCTGAACTTAAAAGTGGAAACTGCATCTTAATAGCATCTTGTGTTTTGAAGATACTTATTTTAAAGAAGTGTCATTTTTCCAGAAGTGCAATGCATGATAGGATATCTATGATTTACTCTAGACATATTGATTAGAAATTGTTTTTGTACTTTTTTGTAGTGTTCGCATTACAGTAAGGCTCAGTCAATAAATTCATATGTTCTACCCTATACATGATGCGATTTTCGACTAGATCTACATGAAAAGATATTCAAACATTCTAACCGTTTTAAATTCAAAGGACAAACAAGGTAGTCAATATAAGAAAAACAAAAAGATCGCTGGCCAATATATTCACTTCACATCTCATGTGGTGACCTTGAGGACAAGCTGGAGTTATTTCATGACAAAAGCATCAAAAATAGCTTCAGTTAGGAATGGAGTATCGCAATGGGCTTTAGAGAACATGTGATGAAATTTTTTCTAACATATAGGATTCCTAAAAAAAAAAAAAAAACACCAAGATATGTCTTTAGAATAGGGGGGAGAATGACAAAGCACAAGAACCATACGTTTACCTGCTTAAATCACTTTCAAAGGAGGGGAGGGGAGATGGGAGATGATTCAACAAAATACAACGGTTGACTTTGAATCTCATTATGGAATGAACATAATTATCTATTTGATGATCAAAATTCTTTTCCTTACGGTTAGAACTGTAGACGTTTAGCAGAAAAAATAACCCATCTGGCCCGTCAGAACGATTTCATCGGTACGTTCAGAAAACAAAGAAGAAACGAAAAAGGGAAAAGAAAAGATAAAAAATACTGATATGAAATTGGAGTACTGATGACAATAGACAAATAGACCACAATCATTTCTAATTGGCTGAGGGACATAAACAATTTAACACTTCAAAGCTGTTGTTGTTTCGAACTGAGAAATTGTTTCAAAGAATAAAACGGTTTGCCCTGAGATGAACTTCATCGTAAATTCAGGCAACGTGAGAACTGTATATACAGCTAAGTGGTGTGTAGTAGCTTAATCACAAAAAGCAAAGCTTTGAAAGAAACCAGGCTTTTTATTTCTATACCCTAAAATCTGTTTGTTGTTTGTAGAGAGTGCGATTCCTTCAAATCACAAGTTGCGTTGATGTCCAATACGACTTCAAATAGGCCAGGTTGACAATTTTAAAAGATGCAGACAAGAATTCTCTTGAAATGGGGGATCTCTCTAGATTTATGACGATTGAAATTTCTAAGGGTGGAAAATGTTCAATTCCTTATCGTCCTTTTTGCACCGAAAAGATTATTAAACCATACAAATGTTATCATTTCATATACACCAAATAAGTGTCTAATACGTGTTTTTACTTGGCTGTTTGCACTGCGGATGAAAAAATCATGAGCTTGTAACTCAAAGCGCTGACAGTTCTAAGTGTAAAAACTAAAGTTATTCGTCTAAATGGCTTCTGTGCCTCTCAGGAACGTCCATATTTCAAGTGTGGTACTACTGCAATCATAGACACAAAATACTTGTCATTTGCGCGTTTTAGATGAGTCTACCGTGTCTTTTCTTGAAACAGTCTCTTCAAATTTTAAAAACTGGTAGTCACTCATAAGTGCTTTACTGCAGCCAACACCCTAGCATCGATAGGACACCGGTTAAAAATGTGACCTTGTTCGTGGTAATAATTGACTCGCAAATATTAAGTATGTCACTTGAAAGGAGAGCGAAATAGCTCTCGGTTACAGAGTATGGACACTTTTAGTGACCGTTTTCAGGTTTTAGTGGATTCTTCACTCTTTTGCATTTAGAACACTGGCCTTTTAATTAGTAGGTGATGTCGTTACTCGGACCACAGTGGTAATGGTTCCTCTGTAATGCGGAAGACCCTCAACAAGATATCAACGTAGGTAACTAGGAGCGCAAATAATGACGACCATTGTGAATGCGTAAAAATTTACATTAGAACAATAGCATTTGACGCGTTGCGGCACCCAACGTCATGAAATAACCCCATCCCTTCATATACAGATATATCATTGTCAGTTTGTGAAACTGTACATAAACACAGCAAAGAATCAGCTGGCAGAAGATCACACAGATAAAAGACGACAACAAACCTAGTTCTAAAAATGTAAATGAATAACATCGATGTGAATGTGAAATTGTTACCAAAACAATTCTAAAACATTGCATTTTTTCGGTTGTGTATAGAATTCGTACTCATGACGTCATCTGGTCATGACTGACGGACATAAAACACAATCTTTCTTTTTTAGTTGCATACAAACAAACACGTATATACTTCACTTTTAAAATGTTTTTCCTAAATTGTGTCAATATTAACGTCTAATTTTAAGAGGCTGTCGTAGCAATATTTATACGAGTAGAAGCAGATCTACCCAAATTTTGGATAGGATAGCTTTACATTGGTATCTTGCAACATTTCTTCACGTGCATAGACGTACGGGAAGTAATTCTACAGGGAGGACGGAGAATGTTTGCCCTGGAAATTTTCTTGCAGTGGCTAACAATCATGACATTAATTTTGCCCTGAAAATGCAGTGCCAATGCCATGAAATGGACAATTTCCCCCTAAAATCGATACTTCGATTTGCCCCGGAGGCTGACCCCTCTTCTAACACGCCTGTGGCCACGTGATTGTTTGGAGAAGAGTAGTGGTAATCGTTTGCATTTTAAATTGGTGTTAAACGCTAAAGAAACATATATAATTTAGTTAGAATACCCAGAAAAATTTTTGGATTCATTCGTCTACTTGGAATTTAAATATTATAACCTTTAAAAATACGGGCATTTTTGACAAGACCCGGGAAAGTGATAAAAACAAACAACCCTCAGCTCAGACTGAAACATTTTCAATTCAGAAATCGGTGAGGGTTCGGAGGACATATCGTAAAAGGTATTTATTTGTTTTCCTTTGACAGCCTTTGAATTTATCACTGTGATAACCCTGTACCTTTTTCATTGGATCTAAAAGGGCATTTACACACAGCGATAATGTATATAATTATAATAAGCTATCCTTCTTATATATAAAAGGATGTTGTTTTCTTATCATCGCAGGTTATGAAATGCCATCAAGCTGGTTGTTTATGTTTTGTTTCTGCTTCGTATTTGCACCCTATAGCCAGTCCAACGATTAGATTTTCTAGAGACTTCAGGCATACCTACACCGTTTGAATGTTTTCACGATAATCACAAAATAGTAACTTGATCCATACATTCGTACTTCAAAGTACTTCAAAAGAAATTGTACAGAAGTATTCCCTAAAGGGACAAGTCAAGAGGCCCTGCTTCTTTTGGGTTGAGGCCGCTGTAGTTGTGACTGTAGTAACAGCAAATATCATACATATATATACATAGAGGCTCCCTGTTTCGTGGCTCATACTCGTGTCTGATATACATGCAGACACAGATGAAGAGTTTCCTTGTCTCTCATTTTGTAATACTTGAATGTGAGAGACAGAAACGAGGTGCGTGGTCACTTAAAGCCTGCTTTGACGTCATTAAGGCTTGATAAATAATTCATAAATATTTATAGATTTTTTTCATCAGAGCAATCTTTAGATTCATTTGTTTTTATAATAAACTGTGCACAGGATAAAAATTTACGCAAAATGAACAGCATATTCAAGTCGTCAGGAAATTTCTCGAGTGTGTTGATGAATGTGGTCCAGATAAAGATTTCAAAAGGGGCTTGTATTCCGACGCATGTGTATGGGGAGCCTACAGGCCTAAGAGCTGAACTTTTAGCTAGTAGCCTATATGTATAGCTTCGAGGCATCTCCTATTAGCCCTATGAATTTTACAAATTACAACGAGAAGGGACCCAAAGATTATTGGAGTTTAGTTTACTTTCCTTGTTTTGCTGAAAATTAACTCAAAATCTACATTCAATGAAAGTATCTTAGAGTAGTTAACCTGTCATTATCTGTTAACAAAATTCACAGAAATGTTTAGAAAACGACTTGCTCTTTCGTTAAAATCAGTGTTAATTACGTAACGACGTAAGTACAAAATCATCGGTCAAAAAAAGAAAAAAAAAACTATTCTACGTATGAAGATTGCTGGTCTGATGAAGGAGGCAGTTATTTTACCACCGAGGGTAGGATATCAATTAACCTGGAGAAGCTCGAAGAGGCTTACGAATTACAAATCCTCTTCGGATAGTTCTCAAACTAATTTTTTAGATCAAAGCAGGAACCTTTTTAATTTAAAAAGTCATTTCAGATGATGGTAATTATGGAATTCAACTTCATTTCAGACAGCCTGGGAAAACGGTCAAAGATTTACCTTTCAAAAAAGTAGAAACTTATTTATGCGGGAGAGACCGTGGAGACGGCGGATTGTCTACGTCATACTAAGGTGGTTCTGTATG
>JAAAJZ020878168.1:0-15769 GCA_010015985.2 Actinopyga echinites | reverse complement strand
AACGTTTTCTTCAGTTTTGGTCAAACTCTAGACAGGTGGTTGAAAAGGGCAAATCAGCTAACATAACTCTCTGCATTCTTATTACTTCTGATACTCACCCAATCAGTTCAGTAAGCATAACACTCTGGAATTAAGTACTGGTAAATAATTAAGTACATTCTTTTTCGTGGTGATAATACAGATTGAAATTAAGTTGTGTGCGGTAAAATGTCATTTTGAATGCAAAAAAGAAAGCAATTCTAAAACAGTGACAATTCACGTTCGCCTCAAAAACGTGTATAAATTACAGTTAGTAAATTGTAATGAATGAAAAAGCAACAATACCCACAATCCTGAAATGACATTTTAACTTCATAAACAGGTTTTTGGCAAATTTGAAAGACTAAGTGCTCATTTTTTAAGTCTGTAGGAGGGGGAATATTATTGCTGGTGAAATATGGACCCTTGGAGGTGTTTCAGAGACAACGTAGTCAAGGAGAACCAAGTGATGTTTCAAACTGATGTTTCAAGTGAGGGTTCAAATTGCTCCACCAGAGGATGGAGCAATTTATAAAACCTCTGAATCAACTTGGTGTACCTGTTACATATATTGCAATAAAGAAGTGCATTGAAACATTATTTTGAAGCTATATTCAAATAAAATGAGGAGAAGAACACAAGAGAATATAGGCTGTGTTACTTACTTGTCAGAGTAAGAGAAAGGTAAATGTTCCCACAGTTTTCACCTTAATGAGCAAGGTTGTATCGTTCCGTGGATGTAACAAACCTGCTTGTTTCCACTGTTTTACAGTATTATGAAATGAAATCTAATTTACAACGTTTACGACTTACGAGAAATACTCGCTTTTGATATTGTTCATTCACCCTCGTCAATGGTTCATAAGTGGGTCCTTTAAAATCAAGTGGAAAACCGACATGAAAGGTAATATGAAGCAATCATTATGCTGATAAAGCATAATAATTGACAGAGATAATGATGTTATTAAGTATCTACTGAGCATGGCCAAACAAATTAAGTAAAGCATTAACGATGACATTAGTACTACTCTTTATTATATCTAGAGAAAGGTAACGGTTGAATTGATCTTCAGTTTCGCACATATTTCTCCTTTCCTGATATGGTAATCCTACATGCAGTGTCTGTCACTTGATCTTGATATGTTTCCGGATGTGGTTAATGCTTAGTGATGTTGAGAATATTTTTAGAATACAGGGCAAGATATCAAAAGAGAGTGGTTGACTAGTAACTTTTCCACTTAACAATCTTTTACCAATAAACAGAGACAATCGATTGTGCGCTATCCGGCAACAATGCAGTGTTTTTGAGTCACGTTCTCCTTTCCTAGGTACAACGCTACATTTTGATTGAGATGATGTAAATTAAACAATTTATGGATTGTCCTTAAATGAAAATCAATTTCTTCCACAAAAAATCAGTTTGTTCCATCAGAATATGAATGTACTGCACAAACGGCAGCGGGGTGTTTCAGTGTTACATATCACAAGAAGATTAATCACCGTGGCTACTATTTCAAGAGAAGTTGAACCTGTTAAACGATAAAATTTGAAGAGTGTTGTTTTGGAAACGGTTACAGGAAAGGGAAAAATAGCAACCGAAATTTTTAGAGGGTAGAGGTACTCGGTCGTATGTAAATTGATAACACAAACAATTGATAACACTTTTACCAATTTCATCAGCTTCACGTTTCGAATGGCAACAAATACACCATTTAGTTGGAATACATCCTCTGGCGTAATGGCAAACATGTTACCAACTTATTTTTCAATTAAAGTAAGGCAGTAAGTATTGCTGCTAGTAAGCAAACAAACACTGTGCGCGCACTACCACACTTGCACTGAAGTTTCACATGCATAATTCACAATAAGGTTTTGAAGTCTTCTTCTGTCATAACTGACTTAACGTTATGTGGAATGGACTTGAACTTGGTTGACACTTAATCTATCTCAAAAATAGTCACTTATAACTGTTAATTATGAAGTAAAACTGCCTGTCCGTAATAAAGTCACAGGGGGTCTTGCTGATAAGCAGTGGAATTTTAATAAATCCATATGACATTAAAATAAACGTACGCCCTAAACAAACCGCACTTACCGAACCACTAATGTGCAGTGATTTCAAGTGATTGAGTGGCGTAGATGTACTGCTTGAACACACAGATAACTTGTGTCATTCGAAACCTACTGACCCTCCAATGTTTGGACACTGGTACGGATTATGTTACTTATCTTTGGGAGTAAGTTACTTAAGTGATTAAGAGTAAAGTAAACAGCGAAGTTAATTGCATGGTCAGTTGTGCCATACAATAATGCAGAGTGGGTTGTAAGGAGAATTATTCTTCTCAGTCCAAGAAAGAAATAACTCAAGATCATCAGTCAAATTTTGAAATTGGGAAGCATAACCATATTACCAGGATTGGTGTCAAGCACTCTAAGGCACAGAGTTCGAGGTCGTGCTTATACCCTCCATTACGTCACTTAACGTGATTTTTATCGACCACAGTATATTACCGTCAAGTTGCTTGCATGAAGCTATACCTTTTACAGTAAACAGTGAAGAGTATGTATCCTGTACTTGGGCTACGGTTGGATCCAAATTTAGCCAATTTTGAAATTGTAATCTTTGTGGCCATTATTTAACAGAAATAGATTTGCTGGAGATGTGTACCCATTAAGAGTAAAATTACCCTACATTATCAGATAGTGCTTAACATACATACCTGGTTGTGATCCACAAATTAGCCACCTTGTTTGCCATTGCAAAGCAAACATGTCGCATAAGAAAAATCATCATAGCGGTTGTCGATAATTTGATGTTACCCTGTTACAAAACAATTAAAGGGCAATATCAACTTAACGATATCAATTTCTCTTTTCTATTTCAAAAAGCCGACAAAGTCAGTCATACAGTATGGTGGCATTTTCTGACTGTCATTGTTCCAGACGAGATCGTGTATAGAGACGTTGGATGCATATACGTCACGGGCGGGGACAACGAGGATGAGTGAGACTTAACATAAATTTAATTACTTTCATTAACGACGTTCGTTGACACTGATGTCTCTGAAGAGAATTGGCACTTTGTCAGTATCAACCCCCTGGTGTCAATTAGTAGACCTTTGAGGCTTCTAAGTTGATCCCGTATCAAAAAGACGATGAAATGCTAGGCATGAAGTTACGACTGATTACTTTTTAGTATGGATACAAAATAATCATTAAAAATTCATAAATCTAGTGGAAAATTAGAAAGTGGTCTAATTTCTTTCTTGCCCTACCTTTTTGGAAAACATCAGAGGTCTTTCCCTTAAAATTTCGAAACAAGATGAGTTTTTAATAGGCACCATTTCTTATCCATTTCCACGTTTGAACTTACAAAAGGGATTGATTCAGAAATGTAAATAGGCCAAAGGTACATTATGTAAACCTCTGTTTAGTTCAAAAGGAGATGGAACCTTTTGAATGGCGGGTCCTATTTTTTCTAAGTTTTCTAGACCACTGCAGTACTGATTAAGTGATGAATATCATTACCGATACCGTCTTCAAGTTAGTTGCGGACCATTTTTTGAATTCTCCTTCCGTACGTGGAGTTGTTGAGAAGAAATTTAAGCTCAACGGATTAAGCATCTATCAATACATTGTAGTTCTAATGGGCACAACTAAAATGACTTAAAATGTAGGCTTATAGTTATTTGAAGTGATTAAATCCATTTATTTATCCTATCCTACGAACTGCACTCTCCTAGTTAATCATGTCGTGTTCACTGTTGGTGAATTTCTACAGACAGGGAGTTGCTCCCTGGTGCAATACTACAACCTATTTCACAATACCTCCTTACACTGGCATTAAGTATTTTCGCATTACAGATCTGTTGATATAATGAAAATGCATATATTGACTGGTTTAAGGTAAGTATGTAAAAATTGATTCATCATTTTATATTTGCTTTCTCCAGTCCCAGAGATCCTCTCAGAGACCCTGAGTTTCGACTGGTGAGCGCTGTTTCAACAAGGACCGGAGTGTAAGTGTAGAAAACGTAGTCATCTGTAGTTCAAGTACTGTTGCTTGGATAAAATGAGTATTTGTGACCACGCTAAAACCAGTCTTTTTATGAATAACATTTACATAAACAATAGGTCACTTCTGGTCACCTACAATTGGTCTGAATAAATGAAATTTGAAAATGTAGATTAATGCCTGCATGTTTAAAACACATTTTATAGTCTGACGAAGCATGTAGTTGGAATTCTGCACAACCCAAATATAAATACAAAGTAGGCCTAATTGACCAGCATTAAACTTGCATTTTGGCTGGTGGGACTTGAATTACGTGGAATGTCAAGTACCTAATACAAAAGCATAAACGAGTGGATTTAGTGAACAAAGAGAGCCTTTACTAAATTAGAAAATGGTCCATTTTAAAGTACCTCTTCAACCGTGTCCTCTAAAACTGCATTGCGCAAGACAGGTGAACACTTGCCTTACATTTCCCAGACCTTAAGACAATATCAAATGTTAAACTAAAAACTTAGAAGTGGTAATAACTTTGAATGTTGCATCTTCCTAAAGTGGATCATTTTGATATTCAGAGTACTCAATTGGGAGATGAACATCCAAGCCCACATGGTTTACCTGCTCCCCAGCCCCCCCACCCCCACTTATACACATGTAATGTCCTTGCTTGAGCTCTTCCCATACTTTTCTAAACCTCTTTTCTTCAGTGTCTGAGGCTATATTGCTCATAAAAGTAAGTGCATACTGGAGAACAACTTTCCCGTTTGATACTTTTATGCCATTCCAAAACTAGGTGCAAATACGTATATTTACACATTTCTGACAGCAATAATGCGATCAATACCAGCAATACTAATAACGTCAATTTATGTTTCATACAGACAATTTAATTTGCATGATGGACTGATTTACTTACCATATGCATAAAAAACATTTAATTAATACAGCAATTTGGCTTTGATAGAGGTCACCAGATTTTCTTCACCCCACAATCAAAGTAAACTGGACACAACAGAACATTCATTTTGACTTAACATTGCCCAATAAAAATTAATAAGTTACACTATCATTTTTCCTTGCAGGGTGTGTGCAATACAGAGGCAGAATCCAAATGGGCCTATCAAATTCTACGTGAGTGTTATCATTTTTTGAATTTTCATACGTTTTGTTAACCAGTTTATAGACGATTTATTGTTTGATATATAAAAGTACCGAGAGTATACTAACGGTAAACCACGACCTTCCTAGTATTTGAAATATTATATCGTGGAGAGAATTATGAAATATAGAGTTTTGTAACGCCTTGACATCCATTTCATCTTCGGAGTCATTTCAATAATAAACGGACTGAGTCTCCTTCCTCCCTCTCTTTCGTCGACCCTCAGAGATTCCTACCACGAGTGACGTAATCCAATTAATGTGATTGCAGCCAAATCATTTTAAAGCAGTAGTGTCATTAGAGTTGACTGATTACCGTGCTGTGGTATAAACATAATTTTGCTAAATTAGCTTGTAGGAAACGTTCAGCTTTCTGCTTTCAGCTAAGGTGGTAAAATCAAGGACTCGCTATGTATATTAGAGACGTCGTGGAGGAGAAAACGCAAGCTACAAAAGAGCATTACGTAATTACTATGCCGAGCAAGGAGCTGCTTAGGAACAAATACAAATCACGGATAGAAGCTAGATGACGATTTTGCATTACCATTCAAAGAAAGTGAAAGGTAGTCAAGGGCATGCTAAAAATTGTCGATGATACCTCATTGTTCTCTATTTTTAGTCACCAAGAATTTCATAACCAGCTTTTTTTCACGTTCTAAAAGAATCATGGTCATTTATATCCAAAGTATATAGCGATGAATGTTATAGGCCAACTTTGCTTCATTTTATGAAACTCGTAGGTTCTTAAATCCGTTTTTATCGACTTAAACGTACCTCGAAATATAATGTATAAAAGAACGAAATGATGTGGAATTCTGCTCGGAGCTCGGAGTACTCACAGATACTCTCTCGTAAAAGGTAATTCATTCATTGTCTAGAGGTGTTTGGAACATGCATTGATCACACTTTTTCTCCCTACTTAATAACCCAACAGCTTGTAACTTTATAACTTAAAAACATTAAGTCACTCACTCTTTTTATTCTATAACCTTGTCGACTCTAATCTCTGAAACTTAACATGTCCTCTCTGTCTGAGCCTTAGCAAATAACTGTTCATTAAGATCTGCTAAGACAACTCGAAATAATTTCATGGTATAAAACTGAGACACTATGTGTGTCCTAATTCCCACTTTTGTCAGAGTCGAGCATAATTTTTGTTTGAATCATAACAATGATGATATCTTTTGCACAAAACATTTTAAATCGAAGAAAATTTCTGCAGGCTTGAAAAACTTTCATCAAATCTTTCCTAGGTTGATTGATTTTGATTTGTTGGAGAATCTTAGCTGAGCTTCAAACCAATCAAATTTCCGGTGAATTCTAAAACCCAAAACAAAAAGGAGGATGTCCAGAATTATGAACATCAATTTCATTTATCAAAAAAAACTAGATTAGATAAGTAAGTGCAATTCATTATTTTATGGAAACAAATCAAATATACAAGGTGTTAGAAACCTCAAGGGAGTGACACAGATCTACGGTAGTGCAATAGCTGGTACAAAACTCTCACATTTTCAGGATGACCCGGAGGATGCATTCCGAAAAAGTGATGACTTAATCGGGTACACCTTCAAATACTTCCTGGAAGATCATTTCACTGAGCCTGAGGTTTTGTTACTGATGCCAATGGTCAAGGTAAGGCTAAGTAAGGTCTGGTCGGGTCGAGTTTAAAAGAAAATTGACAAGTTGATACCCTAAAATAAACCTCCGAGGCAGATGGCGAGGACAGGCATGAAAAAGGGAACGGCACTGGGAACAATTTCTTCTAAATTGAAAAGTAAACGTTTAGCAGATTTTCAAGAGGAACTTTTATTTGCAACTCTTATTTCGAATACCCACATGCCCTATTCACAAAGACAAATATGACCTATGTCCAGTTGTGTGAAAAGAAACCATTTTCTTCGAAATATTAACTCTTATTAAAAATAATTGAAGTCATCTTTCTAAATACGATTTCACGTTTTGAAATAGGAAGAAGTGTGACATAGAATGGTCCACACTGCTTCACCGTAGTTAAGACATTGGTAAATTGCACGTTACTAACTAAATAACTTTTTCGAAACATCTTTTATCATGAAAAACGTTTTCAACTAAAAAGTATTTATCTCCAGACTTCGGTAGTAATTAAAAAGTTTATTGTTAGAATTTGGAAACTCACAGATTTCTTTGATTGGCCTTGTGTTTTCAAGTGAATGTTAGAGTTTTCTATTGAATTAGGACTAGTATAAGGGATGGCTTTTCTCCCAATGGACACTAATGCAGAGCGTGACGTCACACTTAACAGTTTCAATATATGTGGTTATAGTCTTCAAAATACAAAACATAATAGACGGGCATATGAAATATGCAACGGACATTCTATGGCTTTAGACATTTGATCACGTGACAAAACGTGACGCTGTCGTAGGTACCAAAAATGCTTACCAAACAGGTGCAAGATGTTGATAAGAGTGCATTTTATACGTAAATTCTCAATACATCAGAGGAATGTCAATATGAATTTTAAAAACGGGAAATCGTAGGAAATGTTTCTTACATCAGTTGTCGGGTATTTGAAAGACTTTATTTCTTCTAAAATTGTCCATCTTGTGTCTTGGAGTCACTATTAAAAGCACAACTTGTGTATGGAACTATCTACGCAAGTTTAAACCATACACAGACGACATTGCAACGTTCAGAAGTGTCTCCATAGGTAGAATAAATCATCCATCGCTAAAATCGACTTTTAAGATTTCTAAAACGTTCTGATTATTTTATTTCAGTCAGTGGTTCGAACTATGGACACTGTGACAAATTTTGTGGACTCTAGAATTCAACGATTCTTTATTTGCGGAGCGTCAAAGGTAAGGAATGTTTTAAAAAATCCACTTACATAAAGGAAACTCAACTTAGAATGAAAGTTTTGAAATGACTGCCAAATAGCGTTTAAAAAATCTTGTCGTTTTGTCAGAGAAAATAAGTCAACGCTGAAAAATTACAAAGAACATTTAAGTGGTGGTACTAAGACGAAAGCTTCTAAAATTTTGATAATTACCCCTATTTCAATGCCGATGACCATGGAGTCGATGATACCGTCGATTACGACGGTGTTGATGGTAAGGACAGTGATGGTGTAACGATGATAACCATGATGACGGCATATTCAGTGAAGATGACAACAATGATGATTATTACGTGATGGCGATAACGACAATAGGATGAGAATGACAATAATGAAGACGCTGACACTGATGTACATTGTCATCTTTGGACAGGCGAGATGACACTAGAGTCGACAATGTTGAAAAAGAAAAGCTGTGACGATAACAATGATAACGTCTCTGACAATGATGATTATGATGATTACGACAATGATGATGAAAATAATGGTGAGACTGATTATGACAGAGATCGGGACAATGAAAACGACGGTTAATGTTGAAGAAGACAACTAGCCTAATGGGAATTTATAGCTGCAAATGTCTCGATGGTTATTTGTGCGCGCAAAGGATACAATAAGGTATTTCGAAATTACCCATAGTGCGTGCGCACGCATGCTCACAGTAGCCTCTAGGGTCCATGTAATTTAAGCTTGATGTAATTTTAGCTTGAATACATCCCACGATGAGCTGAATGCCTGTGTCGCGTCTCTTTGTAGCTGCCGCGCTCTTCAGCTGTCGATGTCTTTTTTCGTGACGATGAGATTGCAAGCGCTTTAATTCTGACGTTTGACCTTTGACCAGTGTCCCTTGTGTCAAAGGGATTATATCATCACCCCAAATATAGTCTTTACTCTGGGGCTATCAAAATTTACAATAGGTCACCTTCCTTTGACTGACAGCAAGTGGGCAAATGCAAACATAACTGCAAGTCTGAACTAGCTACTGTTATTGGTCAAACCATATGGACACAACTGTGATGTCAAAATGTCCTTGAAACACAGGCAGTGTTGTCAAGATTCTCAACACTGTCATCAGCAGAACTGGCCATATGCAATAAATGTTTCACTTCTGGAAGTTTTCAAAACAGTCTTTGAATAGGGGGGAGGGGCTTGAAGTAAACAAGCTTGGGAGTATTTTAACTGTCCGGGGTGAGGTCATAGGGCCTTGAATTCTGAAATACGGTATAATGGTTAATTCGACCATGAGTTGTAGTACAACGTACAATGGATAAAACAATAGATGAATCTTACCATTGAATTGACAATAGATTACGAAAGAAAATGTGACAACGTAGGAAATCAACATTGCCTCGAGGTTAAGGTCGTGAATCTCATGATGACGAACTCAGTGGATATGACAGATGTGGTAACAATGAAAATGACGAGTTTCAGATAGAGGAATAATAGCATTGAAAAGGATGTAAAAGAAAAACACGCCTCCAGTATGTAGAGTTATAGAAACATCAAAATCATGTTGGACACTTCAGTCACGCGTGAAAAGATACTATTTACGAAATGACTTTCTACGATCCAATTACGCAAAGTGTATTTTGCTTATGTTCATCCCGCTGTTGAAATGATTGTGGATGTCCTCTGGAAACGTTGTGGTAAAATTTAAAAAGGATAGTGGTTATGGATTATCCATTCATTTGGGGGGGTTAAAGTGAACAAGAGCTAAAATGTTGATTTTTTTTATCAGAACTGTTCAGCAGTCGTTAATTTAACCAGGTAGATTTTCATTTTGACGAAAATTTCCTTGTTATTTTAAACCAGGAATTGGTTGGAGATTCCTTGGCCACGATCCCTGGTTACCTTTAACCAGGGTGTTTCTAGACCATGCAATGCAGAACCATTACTTTATATATACATATGTACTCTAATTTTTGACTGTCACGTATATATGTTTTCCTCACATTATCCAGCGAGGCTGGGCAACATGGCTAGCAGCAGCTGTGGACAAAAGGGTGATCGGAATAATGCCATTGGTTCTCGATGCTCTGAATATGCAAGAGGTGGGTGGTTATTGAATACATGTTTTTCATTAAAGCTGCAAATCATGATACATCTTGAATGTGAATGAGGTGAGTGGTTGTCAGGGCTGTAACGCCCGAGGTTGGACTCGGACTTAATTATCGACTCCAGCCTGTTTTTGACTGGACTCGAAATTGGCCGGGAATGGGATGCATCGGCACTCAGAGTCGGAGCCCTTTTCTAACCGAGTCCACAACAATTAAAATTTCTTCCAGATTATAAATCGAATCCATTTTTGTTATATATCCGAATAGTCACAATCAGTCAATTTCTTGGTTGGGTGTCAGTGACCAAGTAAGACAATTTTCATTTAAAGGGGCATAAAATCATGTTTATGATATTCTTAACTGTCAAATACAATTGTTTCGCTGGACTCAAAATTGAACCTGGATTTTTGGCCGCTGGAACTGGAATGGAAAAGTACTCCGGAGGTACCGGAATAAGAATTGGCCCGACATAAGGACCACAGGAATCGGAACTGGCTCGGACTCGGATTAGTTGGACTAGGTTGCAGCCCCTGTGATTGTTGGATAAAATTTATTTCATTACAATTCTAAATCAAAACATTTTTTTCTCAGATTTGTATTATATAAATAGGATTTTCTTATACGCTCTCTAATAATTGCTTGGTGAACTATTATCCAGGTTTAGTTGGTATATGTTTATCTTTTCTTGACCAACAACTTAAGTTGGTCAAGAAAGCACTTGTGAAGGTATTGAAATTTTACGAAGGTGCATATGAAACTGGAATATCCTGAAACCGTTGTACTAAAATAACTCTTCGTTTTTCTTGAACTCAGAATTAGCCCAAATGGGACAACACTTCATCCCGAGCCATATCAGAACTGGCCCGGGATTAGCAGCAAGTGTCCTCCGTCTTGTCGTCAATTCCGGCCGAGTCCTAAAAAATACAATTTACTTGATAGTTTCATACAGAATCTTTTGTTATTGGCTCTTGGTGTTACGTTAATGGTCACTATCGGTCAACTAAATTGCTGACCTGATTTCCTGCTTTATATTTAAATCATTATAGGCTATGTAAATGTGTAAATGGTATGCTTTACGACGCCAAATAAAAGTTGACTTGGCCGGACTAAGAATTGTCCCGGAATTGGGACCACTCAAACTGAAATTGGCTTTGACTCGGGTTAAGTGCACTGGGATACAGCCCGGAAAAAAACCCATGAAAGACACAAAGCTTGTGAACAGAAGAAACGAACGAACATTCGAGATACTAGAATACATCTACCATGCTTCGTAAAGCATTGTGAATTGGAATACACGGATGTTTTAAATGTTTCACAACAAACCCTATTTCATGGAACAACATCGTAGACGGGATAGTTCAGTAGTAAAGTTGTTCGATTTGCTAACCCTGGCTTACTCGCGATTCCCTATTAGAGCCTTACGGACATGCGCAGTTAGGTGAAGCAAACGAATGCCGTTAAGGAAACTGTCCCAATAGCCAATAGCAGCAGACTTGGCGCACAGCACAAACGCACACAACTGTTTTAACTCCCACTAGGCCTAGGCCCATAACCTGTTTATTTGTCCGAGTGCTTCGTACTTTCCCCCGGAAAAGCTGCAGTTTGGATTAGCCTCTGTGGACTGGGCCCGCGGACAGCATTTCCGAATTTTGGCCAGTAAAACAGGCTACGGCGGCGAGTTTTATCAAAATGCATGCAGTACATTGGCCTAGAGTGCAAATATGTAAAGTACACTGTAAACCTTCCGCCAGTCGTCATAACATCTCCACTTGCATCCATCTTCGAGAAAATAAAACACCTACGCCTCTTTACACACTCAACACTTGTCAATTCCGTCAAAGCCACTTTCACCATCCTTCCGCCCCCAAACTTATTCCCATCACTATCCGAAACTCGTGTGTCGTTGTTGTAGCAGCCATGTTTGCGAAAGGACGATGAGATACTTACCGAACTAACCGACTCAAGGGGTCGCTCACTTGGGCCTGGCGCGAGTAAGCGTGAATGCTGACGTCACGGGCTAATCGAACGTAGTCGCGCCAGACCCGAGTTAGCTCGGGTGAGTAATCGAACACGTTATCTGAAAACTTAATTCCTGTTATTATTAATTTACAGAAATGTTTTAAATTTCATCACAGACGTCCCATTTTGCAGACGGATAACCGTGTAGCACAAGTGTCGCCTCCGTGTCCCATCTTGACATACTATCTACCTGGCAAATTACACAGTAAAAGTGAGAAATGACTTTTGCACTCGGAATGAACAATGCAATCTTTAGCATGTAGCTGATGACAGCCCACGTATATCATACCAATTTGATCGTGTGTTGGGGACACTTTTCATACAAAGCGTATAAGACTCCGCATCCATAGCATGTCAATGGTCTGGGCACATACTCATAAACAGCGTGTTTGTAAACAAATCAGAGTTTTTACGGAGTGGGCCCATTTTCATCCGATCATCACGGGAACAAAGTGACGTACGCCGAAACTGATTCTCCATATTCCCCAAACTTGCTTTGCAGTTTTTTTTTTCCGGATTTTATACAAGCACAGTCAGTTAAAATATGGCCAATTGGTTTAAATATCACACTTACAGCAGTATTAGTTCATATTTCTGTTACGTTCTTCATTTCTACCAGAATTTTGACCATCATTACCGATCGTTGGACGGCTGGTCTTGGGCCTTCAAAGACTATTGGTATCATAACATTACTACGTACTTAACCGATCCAATGAACGTTTTTCTCGCCAACATAGTGGACCCATTTGGTAAGGTTAACGACGCTAGTAATTTTTTTTTCATACGAAATCATGTTCATAATGCCCGTTAAGGTATATTACCAATACTCCACAAAACAGCTACAGTCTTACATGTAAAAATGTCTGGTTCGTGAGGTCTTTAGTTTGAGGCTATCGTAATGGGAACGGACAGTGTTCTGGCTAATGAGGTAATGGCCTCGGTGACCATGTACCGATGCTCGCTTTAAGCAGGGAGCTGCTATTTGCAGCTAAATAGCAGCTCCCTGCACAGACATAGTATAATGCTTACTGACCGATTATCACGTGATGACTCGAGTGTCTGCACTTTTTGGTTAATCAATGAAGCATGCGTATTGGTTCCGCCTAACTGTAAGGGAGTTATGTCAGGCTGAGTAAAGGACTAAATAATTAAGGGTGGGATGGGTACATGCAAAATAAGATTTATCAAAATTATCAAATAATCCTTGCAAAGTTATTTTTCACATCTTTAAGTTCATTAGACCACTATAGTGCGTTCTTAAAATTTGTTTTTTCTCTTTTTCTGTTCAATGTACGTGCATACAGCATATCTTATCATTATTTCTTATTAATAAACGCCAGCAAGCATTACTGAACGAAAATAGAAGATTCCTTCTATTATGTAAACAGGGAAATGGCATCTCCCTCATGTAAGTGTCATTCAAACGTCTCCTACTTATTTCAAATAGTCTACCGTGAGAAACTCACCCTACCTAAATACATCGTGACTGCTGGCAGTGACGAGTTCTTTCTACCTGATGATTCTCACTATTATTATGACCATATGCTTGGTCCCACGTTTCTAAGGTGAGCATGGCGTCACATGTTTTTTTCAAATCAGAGAAAATGCAGCATTTTTGCCATTCAGTCGTTGTGCCGATGGCTGTCCTATTCTACTTTTCACACTTTGTTTAAAAACATAAGTAAAATACTGTAGAATGATATCTCATAAAACTCATAAGCTTTGATGTGACTAATAATTCTTTAGAGCAGACTGTTCTGTCAACACTGATACTGCCAGTTTATGGAAATACGCGGCCAGCTGAACTAAAAATAGCACATTTAGCTCATTCCGCCATAAGTTGCTTTAAAAATCCATGACCACGGCGTGGTCATTTTGAATTATTTCTCCCATGCAATGCACTTCACACAACTAGCCAGTTACATTTCAAAATTTCAGCGATGTTTAATAATAAAATCGTTAATGATTATTCCAGGATTCACCCGAACACTGATCATGTGCTGGTGGGCAAGTACCGTAAACTAGTCGACGAAGCCGTGGGTTTCATATACATGGTTTTAGAGGTAAGCACTGTAGAATGTTTACATGTTATATTTGTCTCTGTTATACTCACGTCATCACGTCTTCGGATCTTTAAAGTGCATGATAAAAATAGGCTACGCTATCTATGGTAGTACTCACACTGAACGTTTATGTAACAAGTACCGGTAGGCTACACTGTATTGGACTTACCAACGTAATCAACTTTTCTGTAGTCTACACAGTTTTGAGCTCGTCACACAGCAATCACTATATAACAATGATCCTAGTCTGAGTGAATGAGCCGTTTATTATACAGATGCACCTATTTTGTTGACAGAAAGCAAAAACGGCTGAAAGGTGATCGACACAACACAATATTTTCCCACAATCGGTACTTAATCCGCCATTTTTGAGTTTGGAATCTGGTTTTTATAATCCCGTGGTAGACTACCGTAAATACAGGTTTCGCAGGTGAGCCAGGGTCAGCAGCGTCAAAAAAAAAAAAAAAAAAAAAAAAAAAAAAAACCAGAAAGAAAAAAAAGGACATTCTCTGCCTTCAAGTGGAACGATAGCAGTAAAACTTAGTAAGAAACGTTTCGGTCAGATTAGGAGAGCACAAACATTTGATGTTTACTTGCATATTTCTTCTCCCAATTCCCATATTTTTGCTCATGATTTTAACGATTAACTTGTCTCTTAAGAGGTGCTGTCTCAAAATTAGCTACTTCCAATTACCGCAAAGGGGACAATAGTTCCCCTTTCTGGTTAGGCGCTGAAATCTTTAGGAATTACACTGAGTTTTATGGATTTCTTTCAGAAAGCAAATGAAGTAATCAATAGCAGTGACGGTAATGACCTATGAAAAAGATTAAAAGATTATCTGTTAAAATTTATCCAAAGATTCACGGCAGTATGTTCTATGGAGTGTACAAATATCTTCGTCTTTTCTCATTTTAAGTCAAATAATGTCAAACGACAAACAGTATATAGGCTCTCCGACAAAATGTTATTTTTCAGTTTTGGTCATTTAAAGAAAATGATGGAAAGATAATGAATGAGAATTCGCATTTTTCTGCAACGCGGCTCAAAGTTTTATTTTTTCTCCATACAGGAATCTGAATTCCCCACATTGAAATGGGAGAGAACTACGGTAATAACCAAATAATAACTGATTAAATGAATGGGTCGGTGAATATATGAACGAAATAATAAAAGAATGGACGGACGGACGTAGGGAAGGAGAGAGGGACAGACAGACGCATGGATGAATGAATTGAATGGATGAATGGATGGATGGATCAAGCACGTAACCAGACTTGGAGAGCAGGGGGGCAAACTCAGGGGGCTTCCGTTTTGATTATTTGGCTTTAATGTAGCCTACACATCATACTGTTGATGGTCCGTACGTACCAACTGTAGTTTGTTAGAGGACAAGTGAAAGGGGGTGGGGTGAAAATTGTTTGCTCATTTCAAGGGGCTTAGATGCAAAATGGTGCAACATTTTCCTTTTTTTCTGCTTAAAAGGGCCTTATCTGTTTTCTTGACTGCATGATAACTTTTTCTTGCAAAAAAGCTTGGGGGCATATGCCTGCAGACCAGGGG
>JAAAJZ020877062.1:0-10710 GCA_010015985.2 Actinopyga echinites | reverse complement strand
ACAAAAAAACACAAAATGAGACATCTGTCTGCATTACGTAGGCAAAAACAGAAAACATTTGCAGGGAATAATTTGTGCGGTATCCACATAGCACTTTGCTACACAATATGGCTGAGTTGCTATACAAATGCAGACTTGTGCAGCAGATTTTGTGTTATAAAACTACGTAGGGTGTCCAACCATTCTACCCCTGATTCATGGTCATGAACCTGACAAAAAAACTCAAAACTGCTATGTAAAATTTAAATTCATGGATTTGTTTTGCGAAATAGTGGTTTCTGTTTTTGTCCAATGCACACGGATGTCAAGTTCCGCATTTAATTATTTGTTTTAGGTTTTTGTGTTGTTTGACGTTTCTGTGTGTTAGGCTTTACTCTGCGCCCTCCCATTAAAGTTTCCTGTGTAAGACATTATTCAAGGAATTGAAGTGTACCACCTCTTGGTGCTTTAGCTTCACCTTAATGGATAATGAATACAGTACAGTATTTTGCTTATATGTACAGTAGGGCTGCTTTAGACATGTTAACTGAATAAAAAGTAACATCATGACTGGAATGTTTAATAGGTCCTAGATTAAACTGTAGATAGACATTGGAGCCTGAAGCACTGTAATTCATGTTCACCTTTGTGAGAAAAGGAACAGGAAAAAAAAAAAAAAAAAAAGAACAGAAGTTACAAGTTTGAAGAAGCCAAGGAGTTGAGTGACAGACTTAACATCAGCTAATAATTTTTAAAAAAAAGTAGTATGTAAACTTGTTATCTTTAACACTTCTTTTGACTCGGCTAAAGTATTCAACTTCATTTTGGGAATTTGATTCTCATTCAAAAAAATAATGTGAAATCATTGTACAGGATGATCACAAATTGTAGAAATCACAATTCCACATACTTCTACATGTACATGTATATACGTGTAGCTAATTACTACATGTGGAAGTGACGTGAGAGAAAAAAAAAAGTACTTGGCCAATATCAGAAAGACCAAGGGTTAAAAAAGATTAATCATGTTCATGTATCAGTGATACAGTTTACATAGGGCACAGTACTCTGTATACTGTAACATTTGATTGTCCTAGTAGTACAGTAAATCTGATTGTTCAAGGCTTTAACCATGCTTTATTGAGTTCTAAATTTCCACTCAATCATCCTCAATTGGTCTGTTAGTCTTTATAATGCATCTTAAGCATGATAAAGTGCAGTGTAACCTGGTATGATTTGGAATCTTAGTATTAAAATGTAAACACCAATAAAAGATAGATACCATAGTCATTTTCATTCTGGTCCAAAGTCTTCCGGTATTTTCAGTTCCTTATACTGTATTGTTATTACGGTAGGAGTGCATTGAACTCCGAATGAGGATAAGCAAACACTGATATAGATTTGAACTTGTTGTGATGTCATATTTTGTTGTGAAAAGTAAGAACATGGGGGGGGGGAGCCCTACAAAATTGTGATGATGGATAACTATGGAAGGGTCTTGTGTCAAACAAAAAAATTAAATTTTATGTTCCCCCTAAGCAAACTGTGAACCCCTTACCAATTTAAGTTCAAGGAATAAATATTTAAGTAAAGGAAAACAAAGTATTGTTCATTCATGTGAAACTGAAACATCCCATACATCAGTTTGCACATACAGTATGATGATTTCAGCTTCTAATATCTTTACAACTATATGCAGGGAAGGAACAAATATTTCAGTGGAATGTTAAGATTTAGGTCACATTGAACATACCAGATCTAAATGTGGGTTTAAAACCATTCTTTTTCAGAACCTTACTTGAGTCAGCTGTTCTTGGATTTGACCTTAAGTGAAGGTTTTGGGGTGCCCTTTTGTATTAATCATGTTTAAAGACTAACTTCTGAGAAAAGCAACAAGGCTTCTGTGTATTTGTCTGCAGGGAAATGTTCCATGTTAGGGATATACTTGTTTTAGTGAAGAAAATAAAACAATAGTATGTAAATTGCAAAACTGTATGTGGCATGAGCTTGGGAAAAGTGTTGAGCTGTTTGATAGCTCTACTTATTTTTAGCTCTTTAGAAGATGGGTACATGTCTACCATGGCTTGGCCAGGAGCTGATAACACTCATTTAATTAATGATTCTAACAGAAATGTCTTTCATGAAAAATGGTTGGCCCTACTATTTCATTTAGCTTGTGGTGAAGTGTTTGAAAAGTGTTACTTGAAAAAGTAAAGGGGTTGTGTTAAGCAACCTATGTAGAAGGTATATTGAAATTGTGAAATCACATTTATTCAGTCCCATATGCATTCATTGAAGAGAGGGCACCATTCGTCTGCATTCAATAAATGGTCCTCTTGATAGGAAAGCCTTGTCGAGAAGTTGGTGGAGAGAGTACAGTTTGGTAAATCATGCTCTATTAGCAGTATGGGGAAGGTTTTTCGTGCTTTCAAAGAAATGAGATGAAATTTCAATTCCATGGCTGCTAAGTGACTTGTAATTTCAAGATACTTGTCTTAACAACCCATGAATAAGTTGAAAAGGATTTGATAGTGGTTGACTGGAACTGGAGTAACCAGAAAATTGTGTTTCTTGTATGAATGGTTTTTGACCTGTTGATGCATGCAACCACTATTCATACCTTAGCAAAAGTCAGACTGTGAAGGTTTCTGTCCTCTCTCAAACCTCAAACCAATTTATGGTGCCTGATTGATGAAAGCAGGATTTCTACGGCCTGGGAGAGTCATGAAATGGTACTTTCACTTTCCACCTGTGGAAATAGCATGGAATTTGTAAAAAACAAAATGACAGTGTCATGGAAAAGTCACAAAATTTTGAAAAGTCTGTTAAACCACCTTGAAATGCATGTACAAAGGGTCCCTCCAGTTACACCATAATACCCAAGAACAAGTAAGTAGTCATAGATTGTTTGTGATTTGGTCATGAAATGGTCATGGAATTTACTGCACATAAAGTGCAGGAACCCTGTGAAAGTAAGAATGGGAGAGTAGTGAAGAAGTCACTCATTTCTTCTCCAGTATCAGGTCTCCTAAAAGAGTCAGCTGTAAAAATTTTGTTTCTGGTCATGTAAGCAGGGTATTGCCAGTCAGTATTTAATATTGCAAAGAAATTTCATTACAACAACTGACTTAAAACTTGCTGCAGTTGTGATGAGACCTGCCGAAGTACCTGAACTACAAAAAAGGCATGAAAAATTAAAAAAGAATATGCTTTAGTACTCACAAAAGTTTGTATGAAAAACGACAACAAAAAGAAGGAAATTTGGGAAGAGTTTGGATGAATCTCATTGTTGCCCAGTTACTTTCCAAAATCCACTTGTATAAAGTTTAGTAATTACTGGGAGTTAATTGCCTTCCTTGTTAATTTCACTACAAAAAATTTTTTGGTAAAGGTACATGATCTCCTTTGGATAAAATGTTGCCTATCTCTATGGCATTTTGTTCAGGAAAAAGGGAAAGAAATGAATTGCATATTGCATTGGTGTGATGTGAATCCTGTTTGAAACTTGCATTGGTAAGAATCACTGTAATTCTTTTCTCTACTGAAAACCTGTTACACAGAATCTAAGCCATCATTTGCTTCAGATGCTATGTGAATCTGATCTCTCTCATCCATTTGTTCATCACAGATTGCTAGGAGATTGTATAGCTAGACAGCAGGGACAGGATTTCTCCCCCCACTATGTGATTTAAACCTTCTCAGATTTTGTGCTCTGTCAACTAAATTAGACCACACCTAATGCACCAGTTGAGTGAATATGAGAGAGATTGGATTAACAGCAAGCCAGTCAGGAGAAGGGATTTAGTTGACAGATTTATCTCATCCTTGTTTGTAAATGTGGAGTCGTTTTATCCCAACTGAGGTCATCCTAACTGAGTATGAGAGTTGATTATGTCAAGATCGACTCCTAATACCGTCAGTCACGTCACTGTCATCCAGCCCCCTCTCAGAACATCAGAAAATTTGGAACAGTTTGTCTTGTGAGAGGTCTTCCCATTTTGTCTTCTGGGATTTAGAGTGAAGTCCTATGCTTGAGTATCTTTGTCAGCAGAATTTCTTATCTTTCTCAAGATTCTTTTTTAATTTTTTTCTCTCTTTAGTCATGTCACAAACACAGACTTTTCCCTTTGGATCTGCTTTGTTCACAGATATTAATCAAGAGAAAGAGTTATTTTTTTGAACTGTATTTTATGGAAAGAAATAATCACAAAAAGCAGTACACCCTAGCTGTTGATTCCTCACTCTTCTTAATTCAAGAAGGCTACAGTAACATCTGGGCATATTTGTGATTAGTGGGCAATTCTCGAGAAATTTTTTGGGCCACTACATGTGAATTGTAAATTCAAGAGCATAGAATTATTTTTTTTGAACTGTGTATTGAAAGAAATCATTATTAAAAAGCAGTGATTTCAGTCACTCTTCTTCATTCAAAAAGGCTACAGTAACATTTGGGCATATTTGTAGTAAGTGGGCAATTCTTGAGAAATTTTGTGGGCTAGTTCAAGTTAATTGTTGTAAATGTTTCAGAAAGGCATGGTGTGAAAAATATGCCTTATGAGAGATCAAAGAGTGGTATCATTTCTGAGGGCTTTAAATCAGTCGAGGGTCTGTATAAATGTGAACATATTTTATACTTGTGTTTAATCAAATAAAAAAGAGAAATGTTGTGTGCTTATGGGTTTGACATTACTGCAGATGAGAACAAAATCCCTCCATAGCATCTTTGTAAGAAATTAAATGTCTGAGAGAATTTCTTTCACCTGAATGTTTTGATCACATTCCGCTGCAGTCTTGTATATTTTTTACTAAAATGGTCTGCCATCTCTGTAAAGTTAAACTATTGTTTTTGGTGTTTTTAAGCTAACTGTATTTTTATCCAAATTTTTTGAACATGTCACTTGTGTACTCTTTGTCAGTTCCTTGATAGAATTGTGCTTAAGGTGATAAAAATATTTGAGTTGAATAAATGTTTGGATGTTACATAAATAGTTTGATCGGCTTGCAATATTTCAGTATTCCCTTAACTTTGTGTATTGAGCATCAAAGATGGTTGATGAATTGGAACATTTGCAAAACAATTCAGCTGACAATATCTCGATACGTGCTTTGCAATATGCTATCTGAAAAACTTTGGTGTCAGTGATTTCTCACTGGAAGCACCTGTTTACCAAAGTGTCAAGCTAGTTACCGAATTTACTAAAACAATTTGTCCTTCAGAGTTTTAATGTACTATGCAAGTACAAGAAAACATTTAATTTGATTAGATTGTTGAGGATATATCCAGTAGCAAGTATATCTTTCTTGCAGTTTCAATATCAATTTCATAAAAAAAAAAATAAAATAATAGTGAAAAGGTGTTTGAAATCATTGACCTGTTTCAAAATAGGTGGAAAAAGTGAACAAAAATTTCACTGGCTTTGAATCTCTAAAATGGAAAGTGATGATTTTTTTTTTTCTGAAACTTCACAAAAAGAAAAAAAAAAAAAACAGCAGAAAAAGAACTTGACTACCAACCACAGTTTTTAAGGAACTTCTATTATGGTTTGATGTAAAAGAATCAAGAGTCAATAATGGTCATCCAAATGCAGAGAGATCGTTTCGACAGATTGAGAGGGCGACATGCACTATTGGTGATGCTTGTTGAAATGTAACCAGAAAGTTTGAATACTTTTGCCATCACTTTTGTCTTTGAAGAACCAGAACCTGTCAGAAAACTCTTCACGACTACCCTGTTGATAAGGCTTGGTATAACTCTTCTCTTACCTTCTCTATGTTACAAAAAATAAAATTTTGAAGAAAAAATGTAAGGTAGTTTTACCAGGTTACCAGTCTTTACTTGAACTTTGTAAGGGGTGAAAATGTGGAAAGTTGGGGGCTAGCTAAAAGGCTCTCCTTCTACACGTTAATGGGCATGTGACAGATGTAGCACCAAGGTTTGCATGATGCCTTTGAGAGAAAGATGAGGGGAGGTTTGGGGAAGTTGATGTTCTGTAACAAGTTTAATGTAGTGTTCTGCAGATATTGCTCAAGAATACGAACAGGACAAGGGTGGGTGGTTGGATAAAGGTGGAAAGATGGAAAAATACTTTAACAGTTATGTAGAACTTGTTATTCACTGTCCCATAAATACTGTAGGTGATAATTTAAAAATTCTGAGAGTAGGAAACTCAAAAACAAGGTTGTATGAGGATATTGTTGAGGTAGGAGATATAGCCAGTGAGGGTTAACCGGGGATGATACCATTCTCACCACTAGTGTAAGGGCTTTTACTTTTTAGGAGCATTCAAAGAAATGATCCTCATAGCAGAATGCATGCATTGCATTGTCTTTCTAGTAACAAAATAGTAGATCAGTATGGTTTATGTAATAGTGTATAAGTGTAGGCAAAGTTCTTTCTGCAAGCATGTTCTCTAAAGCCTTCTTTTCTTTTATAGGTGAGCCACATCTTCTTAAAAAGGAGAAAGTGGTGATCTTAACTGGGCAGTCAGTCGTGGAAACATATGCCAAGAGTCAACGGTAATGTAATGCTAGAGCAAATTTTGTTAGTCAGATTGAAACAAAAATACTGAACCATTCTTCTGTTTAACATATTCCATCATAATCCTTTTATTCCCTTTAGAAGTCAGTTTTTTTTTCTAACAAATTGTCATCTCTGAAAAAATGTTCCTGAAAAAAAGTAATTTCCCATCTTTTAAAGAAGCTGAAACTAGTGTAACCATGTTGCTGTGGCATAATTTGTCTTTTGAATGCTTATATCGAAATCTTGTCTACTTCCATAAACTTCCATCGAGTTATCAGTAAAAATAAATTGAGAAGATACCTGCTTGACAACTTAAGCCTTTTTAGAATTGAACGTGCAGTGCACTTTCTAGTGCAGCTTATTTTACTAAGAAGGTAGGAAGGTAATTCTTTTTTTACTTTCATTCAGCTTTGTCAGGACCAACCTGGACTTATAATGATCAATGCATCTGCAACTTGAATAAAGGGGAGAAGAGGTATTAAAGAGCAATTCGGTGGGAGGTAACGATACTTCTTTATTTTCTTTGCTTAATGGTGTAAGTGATGAATAATTTCATATCATCCTATCATGTAACCTCCACGGGCACTGGTATTTTTGTATTTTCACCACTGAGCTGGTGGTGTTTGCTCACTAATATAATGAATAGTGACAGTGCAATAAGTGTCACTTAAGTTGTTGCAAGTCAAAGCAGTTTCATTGTGAGGCATACCGCATGTGTTCTTTGTTGTTGGGATGGCAAAGTAGTGCTTGGGTTTGACATTTTTGACACTCAGCAAAAACTGTGAATGCCTGAAGTTCTCACAGGCTTAAATCAGTTGCCAACTGGCTAAGGTGCCAGGATATCTGCAAAGAGTCATTCTGGCAGAAAAGTGCTAGTGTGTCATATTTCTTTCTTACGATTTAAAACTTGTACTCTCTTTGAGGGAGTGATATGTCCTGTAATGTTAAAGGTGGTTTGTAGTCCTCCCAGGCCCAAGCAAATGTTTGACGATTGTAAATTACATCCTGATTGATCTTTCTCTTTTCCTCAGAATTGATGTGATTGTGACAGTTTGCAGGAAGACAGCAGACATGAACTTCCCTAGCAGAGCATTGGCATTCCTATGTTTATTGCTGTCACCCATGTGACATTTTTCAATGGTGGAAGAGGGGGTACTATAAGAAGTTGTTAACATTCTGTTGGGCTTCAGTTTTCCTTTCCTTTGCAAAAGTTCACTGCAGGTGTGTGCCATGCAGAGTACCCTTTATGGAAGTTGATGAGCAAGGTCAGCTTGCCTTATGAGATAATTTTCATTGTATGGACAAAAGACTTGGAATACAGCAAAAGAGTTACTTAAAAACGTTTTGTATGCTTTTAGCATTTTAAATGATTTGTGTTTCAAAGGTTTTACAGGAACAGGAGAAAAATGAAAAAGTGTGTGAAGGTCAGAGTTCTTTTTGAAAATAGTTTGAATTTCTCCCCAATCAGAGGAAAATGCCTGTTCAATGTCAAAAACATGAAACATTCATAGAGAAAAGAAAGTCAGACCCTGCAATAAATACTTAAATGAATTCATAGTCTTTAATGTTTACACAAAAATCATGGACAACTACCACCAAAGAGTCCCATCACCAAAGTATCCATTTGAAACCCCTCACTGCTTCCCATCATTTTGTGGTCAATCAGTTGGAAGCTGAATTCAGTCCATACAGTCATTATCCAGCTACAGAGTGAATGTAGTAGGCCAAAGCTTGCCCAGCCACCAGGAGCCATGGATTTCAAACAGCATGAAGAGAGGGGGTGATGGGTGATTCCATAAATAAGCCAGTTAGCCAGTTAGATAAAATTTAACGACACACCAACACGAATGTGTTATATAATGTCATGTCAGTTCAAATACGGTGCAAGTCCTCCCGTTTAGTCGCCTCTTACGACAGGCGGGGAATACCATGGACATATTCTACAACCCCCAGCCCTCAGGGGATCCATAAATAAGGGTACCAATGGTAAAAGTATGCTTTCAAAGGCATCTGTCATGTTAGTTTTATCTTCATGATTGCCAGTGTGTTTTTATTTTGTCACCACTATAACATTAACTACATAACTCCCACAAAATCTGTATCATTGAAATCTTCTGAATTTTGATAAAAAATAGCATCTTTTGGGGCAAACTTTGTGACATTTGAAACTACCATTACTGAAGTTGGGTTTCCCTTGTTTTTAGGCTTAACTTGGTAATTTTTTTTAAATGGTTAGTGAGATCTCAATTGTACCATTGTAACTCATATTGAATGAAAAGCTGATATTTCTTGTATGCGAGGGTTTGACAAAAATGGGTTCTATGTGTAAACTTTCGTGTCCCGCTTTACGCGTGGAATTTTAGTACCTTATTTTCAAAAATTTTCACTACAGTAAACACTAAATCCTAATTTTAGGAAGTAGTTGAAGCCTGTACATGTTCAATGCATTTTAAAGTTTGAAGAAAGAAAATTGCACAAAAAAAAAAAAAAAATAGTCGTTTAAAGTTTTCACAGGCCACTTTGGTGTCCCGTTTAATAGTTCAATGGTGTACATTGTGACATTTCACGGTTAAAATATCAATACTTGCTAAACTTGAAATGTCATTGTCATTGGAACTATACTTTTGACATGCCTTTTAACATACAGGTACTAAAGTTTTGCCAACTTGTTTCAAATTTGAAATATTGTGCAACACAGTGTTTAGCTTGAGACAGCTCAGATTATCTAAAGAATACACATAAATGATGTAAAGGAAGTCAGTGTATGGTCTTAGTGGGATTAAGATGTTTTGGTGTCCCATTTACACATGAAACCAATAATTTTCAAGCAATGAGGCTATTTTGAGGACAAACAATTTCTGCAATCATTAGAAGAACTTACACAACATTATTTGCAATAAACCTAGTAGATGTAACAAGTCCATTACTTGCTTTACATCTGAAAGAATGATTCATGAAATCGGAGAAACCACTCTGGTAGTAAAACCTCCACCTGGAGTATGGCAAGCAAACTTTGTGGAACAAATCCTGTATAATTAATACTGGTTTAAAAATCGAATTTATACTAGCATTTAATCGAATTAATGCTTGCGTAAGGGCGCATGTATACTTGAGTATTGATCATGTTACGTAATTTGATGAATGTTTTCTTGACTGTGGCACCCCTTCTCCCAGCTGGTTCCCGAGGAGGGGAAGGTGTCTTCTCCCCTCCGACAACGCCGCTATGCATTTACGATTACATGAACAAACACGTACATACTAAGCGCCCTGTGCATGCATTGAACACCCAAATATGAAAAGGTGTTGGAAGCATATTTATAAAAAGATAGGTATGTATGTACCGGGGAAGGGAAGAGAAGGCGAGGGGTAACTTACCTTGTGGGTGAAGGAGCCAACAGAATCCTGGGGAAGGGGG
Organism: Actinopyga echinites; assembly: GCA_010015985.2. Lineage (NCBI taxonomy): Eukaryota > Metazoa > Echinodermata > Holothuroidea > Aspidochirotida > Holothuriidae > Actinopyga > Actinopyga echinites. The sequence continues at coordinate 796 of JAAAJZ020877062.1, read as the reverse complement.
AACAAACCCTACGGTAACGAGCAGCTGCGAGGACTCTTTCAACAACACATGTTAGAAAAGTTGGTCACGTTTAAAAGAGAAGTTAGTGGTTGGAGGTCCCTATCGGGGCCCTCTGAGCTACACAAAAGAGGGGGCGGGCAAGGCAGAGGGTCCGTCTGGAAAAGTAAATTGGACCTTCATGAACACGTTTGGAAGGAAGACACCATTCTTCAGAGCAAGAGTCGAATGAGATCCTTTTGATAATTTTTTACTTCATTATTGTTGGATTATACCGTTAGAGAAAATATGGTCCCTTTTCACTTCAGCTGAATAAGGATGGGCCCTGCTGTTCCACATTGGACTGATAAAAGTTTCTGAAAGACGGACGAAGAAGGACTTCAACCACTTATTCCCTGTAGATAGATCATCTTTAAGTTTTGAGAAACCTAAAGGGGTCAAACTGGTCTGAGTAGGGAGCAAAGGGAGGGGCGATGGGTGGATGACGCCCCTTCCCCTGTTCTAGTTCCGCTACAGGGTAGGATAGGCGACCGAAACGCAGTTTCATCCTTTAGTCACGTAATTTTAAAGTCCATGAAAATTTCCAAAGATTTGTTGGACTCGAGAGTAAATAACATTTTGACTGAAAATGAACCTAATGTTACAAAAAACGTTGTTCACGAGTTTAGACCTAACGTACAAAGTGTACGATAGATTGAGACCACTTGTATTTGTAAAGCACGGGTCAGGTAAGTTCAAAATTGTATCACAATTCATTTAGAGTCTACATTGAACAAATCCATACATATGATCATAGAAA
>JAAAJZ020875956.1:0-10722 GCA_010015985.2 Actinopyga echinites | reverse complement strand
TCAGAATATTTACATTATGACACGCTCCACGATATTTCTCACAGCTTTATCACAGAGGGAACTTACGTTCATCATCCTCAAAAAATAGCAAAGTGATTAAGTTTGAATATTGCCCTCACAAAACTCTAACATAAACGTTGGTAACGAGTGTTTCTTTGCACATCCCAACATGGTCCGTGAAAGTGACCCTCAGAAGCAGAATTAGCAATAGGTTTACAGACAAGGTATGCCGATTCCTTGTTAGTTTTGGAGACATATATTATAAGGTTTACGGTATCTTATTTCCAAATACGAAAAAACCATACAATACAATAAAAATACTTTTTGCAATGCATATATTGTGTTTACAACTTATAAGACTGCTTCAGGTGTAGTCATTACACAATCAAAAGCTCAAATTCTCACCCAGGAAAAAAAAGTAATGTCGACGTTTTATTACGCCTATCCGTAATCACCATTTACAAATGATCGTCAATTATACTTGTTATTACAAAGGTCAGTGAAGATGATTTTATATCATTTAGCTGTGTCTTAATTTGCTGTTCTTTAAATTTTGGATTTGAAATGGTCAAACTTATTGGTAGCAAGACAGTCTAATTGTACAAGGTAGATTTTGGGATGAAAGCTCACGCACGGTACTAAACAGATTTCACAACGCGAATTTACAGTAGCAATAGGAGCAAGAGTTATAGGCAAGAGGAAACACACCTTTTATGTGCTCTATCGTACGATATCACACTTGATCATTTGGCATGAAAATGGTGTCTTTGTGCCTGGTATTGTCCTTGGCAAATAGCCAGCTTAGTTAAGCTAGATTTCAAGTTGCTATATTCTATATTCTGGAAGAAAAGCACTTCCTCCTTTTTTGTATGGTCTATAATTGTAACTACAGTTTACTCTGTTACAAGGCTTCCGGTAGTTTCTGCAGTTTTCCGTTGATGTAGGCAAGTTATCAAGAACTGTTTGGAGGCAAGTAAATTTAATCTTTTGTTTAATCTTTAATTCTCAACAAATTCACCCAAGTCTGTTTGCCGCATGGGGCAAAAGGAACTTACTCAGACTGCCGCATTGTGCAGTGATTGTATTGAAAGAGGGAATTAAATCAACGAAATTTAAAGAGCCTGAGCACCCACGAAATGATCAAACTATGTAGCAGTAAACCTGATTAACCGACAATTTTTCATTTGTAATAAAAAGATATTAAAAGATTATAAAAAACGAAAATTCGTTGAATTTAACACGATTGCGCTGTTGTAATTACAAACGAACTCATTTGATCCACGAAAGCGATACATGCAAAAGCTCGGCTGTACTGATGACGTCATCTGGAATTTCCCCTTGGTGTTGCAATCTTCACCAGTCAGTAGTATGCAGCATGTGGTTTCTTTTGACGTAACGTAGATTTACCTTGCACATAAAAACATCATTGAATAGCTCCTTTCACCTTTTGGAGACTTATAAACCGTCCTTTAACTTTGTGTTAAAACTTGAAAGAATCGGTAAACTGATCTAGTTTCTCTTTGAAAATAATTCAGTAGGCATCTTCTTAAACTGTATGTTCACGTGTATGTAACTAACATGGACAGGGAATAACCTGCGACCTCCAGGCAATCACAGGAGAAGAACAACAGGCCTTATACCTATGGGCTGTACACAGTAAAAGAATTCCCTAAAGATATTTTAATATATTTTAATAATATTAATTAATGTTTTAATATTATATCCTACTACGTCTTCACAACAGCAAGAGCGAATGTTAAGTTTTTTTTTTTTTGACATTCATTGCGCAATACCTACTCTCACTCACGAATGATAAGACGAACGATTATTTTCAGGGGATGCCACGAATTTGGTACCCTCGCGCACTCCTTCACAACCATTTTTGTATTGAATTTATGGCTTTTGATTACTTTTTTCACGATTTTGGGACTATGTCAGAAATAAATTCGAGGCTACAGAATTTAACCCACAGCTAAAACAGTTTTGAAAGAGGTTCTCAACAAAATGCCATACAACATCACACTCATTAATGTGCTCGCATCGCAGTCGTATAACGTTTAGACATGTAATGAACATGAAGGGAAAAGGGTAAGTTTAATGGAAATTTCTGCAAGGGAGAAAGATGTATTTCAAGTAGCATTTTTAATCTATGTTCAAAGTTGCTGCTCGAAATATCTTGAAATGATATAAAATTTGGAGAAAGATCCTTTCAATACAAATAGTTCGTTGAGATTAAAAATAGTCCTGTATGTGTTGAGAATATCCCTTCGTAAAAGGTAGTTCCCCTGTCAGATGTCGCAATATGTTGCGTCGCGATTAGGCGTGTGCATTTCTTAATGAAATCTTACGGCTGTGCCGTATTGTCTCATGTCCACGTAGTTGACGTGGCTTTTCGTGATTGGTATAAAAGGCCTTCATAATGTGACATGATTTACTTTTGTCTGAACACGCTCGTAACATTATTGCACACAGTCACGTGATTCTTTTCTTTAATCCTTTCGAGCAATCGCATTGGCTGTGCTTGGAATGTAAGATGAATTTAACAGTAGAACGAGGATTCCCATGCTTAAGATAACAAACGTCAAAGCTTAAATACAGACGAAACATATCGTAGTTCTCACGAATCATTGAGAGATAACTTAAGAAAAAATCGTGCTGAATTATGCCGGACAACAACGAATCACAAGTTAGATGGTATCATTTTTGTGGCCTTTTTGGACCAAACGGAAGTCAGAATGAGCCGAAACCAAAAAAGAACTATTCTTGTTATGTAAGTTATTCTTTTACACTTTCGAATAGAAACTGTTAGTCAAATTCCATAGTAAGAATAATATTTTCAAACTTCTCCCGTTTTACTTTTGTAGGAGTTGATGTAGGACTAATCAGCACTAATGTTGATTTTTTTCTTTACGTTTGGACTTTCTTCAGAAAATTACTTAATGTAATACTTCCACTTCACTTAGGCTAGAACCATTTTCTCCCATTCCGCTTCCTCTTCATAGAAAGGTTTTGCAAATTCATTACGTGGATGGAAGCTATATAGAATGTTGCCAGTTTTGCATACCGGACTTTATTTCTAACATTAAGCATAACTGATACAGAAAAGAAAACATTCTTCAGTGCAAAAGGAGCAAAGTGTAAAAGTTTGAGATCAATCTTGTCTGATAAGTTACCTTCCGCAGATAAAGTATGAACTTGTATCTTTGAGACACACTAGGGTGACAAAACGTTTCATGTTTACATAGTACATGACACGTCCCTTCCTGGTTCTAATACACGTGTTACCCGTACTTATGTTGAATGTTTAGAAAGATTTTTTTACTCTGAATTATAATTACACGCCGGTTATTTTTTAAAACCCACATTACACTTTACAAGACGTCCCTACAAAACCATGAATTCGTTGTAGCAAAAGTCACAATTACTCAGGCCTACTTCTTAACGGTAGCCTACTGAAAACTGCCACTTCATGTACTAAAGTTATCACTTTCGGTGAATGATCTTTGATAGTGTTATGTAAGGTATATACAAAATAGGGATTTTGTTTATGTAAGTAATTACCTAAAAGTTTCTCAAAGCTAAGATAAAACGTTTGCAGGAGGATTTCGAGATCATAGAGGAGTTAGATAAGTATATTGCAATGGTTGTCGAACAGATCGTTGGAAAATCTCTACGTAATTGAAATTTATCTTTAAGTTTTGTTACACCTGTTCAAACGTATTTAAGTAATTGAATAGATCACTCCCACTTCATAAACACATAAAATTTCCAAACACACGGGTAAAATTCCGACAGAATTTTTCTTAGCAATGTTCTACTACACAATATAAAGTTCCAAATTGTTAAACGAAAATACAAAGTCAAAGTTTCATATATATTTCCATTGATCGTTTTGTAGAAGTTTTCAAATGGTACATGCTAGCCCTTTTATGGAAGTTTAACTTTCACTCTGTGTTCAAATTTGTTTGCCATGACCATTGAGATTTTAAGCTAGGAGAGCTTATATAATAGTGCCGTGATCCTCCCTCTGAACAAAGAGTCAGAGGGGAATTTTGCACAGCGGAAGGATATATGCCAAAGAGTGGCTAAAATACCTTCAATTATCACAGGATGAGTACATCAATTTATCTGCTACAACATCCACACCGCAAACTGAGCACATCCTTTCAGCATCATGATCTGCACTAGGTTCAAAAAATTTTAGGGACTTAATTCGTAAGTCAAAATTTTGGGTGGAGGATTTTTTTCCCTTTAAATTAGGGGTACGCTAACTCTTTGGATGTGGGAATGCTATCACTCAATAACCGGAAACGAAGACAAGTATGTTTCTCCCAAAAGATTCGCACATCGAGTCAGTCTCTCTTTACACGCGTTGTCCAACTGTCACAAGTGATGAAATTGTGCTTACTTATATTTCAGTATGATTTGTTACGTTAATACATTTTTTTTCGAAATAAAGAGTAGAGACATCGTTTAATATTAGGACAATGTGTCCTTTTTATTGTTTAGTGGTATGCGAAAGTTGTGGTTTTAAATAATCAAGATACCCTTTTTAAATCCCTTTAGAATAAAATTGAAGCTTTTACTCACGTTCTGAAAATATCCCATTGTTTGTAAAGAAGAAAGAATTTAAAGGAAAAAACATGCGAATAACGTTGAGTGAATTAAATTCAACATCTCGTACTTCCTGTTATACGTTACCCACGTTTGCATCAGAAAATTTAACTTAAACCACTGCTAGCTCAGTCATTAAAGTTGAAAGAGAGGTGTAGATGTCTACGTACAGATAATTTCCCTACTTCTTCGCTATATGGTTGTAGGAATTACATCATTAAGTACCCAGAGATGAAGATTAATGAGTTTCTTACAAGAACGACGCCCATCAAGTCAGTCTCTCCTTGGACACTTTTTGCAGCAATCACAGGTAGTATGTAAAGACCTCCAATTAATGAACAATAATTTCAGTATAACTATTCGGCATGAGACAGTTTTTCTTTTTCAGCGAGGCGTCTTAAACACTTCTTCCATTTTTAAACTACTGTGACACTCCTAACTGCAATTGTCATATTTGACACATTCTTTTCTTCAAATGTAGAAACTGTTTTTGTTCTACTCATATCGCATTGTTCGTATCACACAATTTCATTATCTTCTTTGTATATTGGAAAATTTGACCTACTAATGTATTTTTCACGTATATGCAAAGGCAGGGTTATTTTTTTCTTTGAAAAAAGCTTTTAAAATTGTGCGTACTCATATATCACAAACGGATCTTAATGTGATTCATTTTCATCCTTTTGAAATAAGGACATCTTTACAATTCTACGACATGCCATCATTTTTGTCATGTTAATTGCGCTACGAAAATCGTACTTATAGAACTCACCTGAAGCGATTTTTGATTTGAACATTTTCAAATTAAATTGAACATAATACTCACTTGCTGCAAATATTCCATTGATTGTAACAAAATAAGGAAATAGACAGAAAAAGACGCGAATAAGACTTAATGAAAAAATTCAACATCTCTCACCTTACTTTCTGCTGGACGTTACCCGTTTCCCGTCTTTACCTACAGAGGTATATGTTCTTTCATGGAATAAAAACTTTTCCCCAGTATCAAAACAAATCTTAAGAATAGACAACATTCCCACATCTAGCTCCTCCCAGCTATTCGCTATATGGATGTGGGAATTTTATAACCCATTAACTGGAGACAGAGACTGGAGAGTTTCTTCCAAAAGGCACGAACATCAAGTGAGTCTATCTTTGAACACTTTATGCAACTGTTGCACGTGACTGAAATTGTGCTTACTCATATTTCAGGAGCTGTTGTTCCAACAATGTGTTTTCATTTCGCAAAAGAGACATCTTTTAATTTTAAAACAGTTCATATTTTGTCATGTTAAGTGCACTCCGAAAATTGTATTTCCCGAACGTGAACTGATTCTTAATTTGAGCGTTTAAAATATAATTGAACATAAAACTCACCGACTGCAAATATCCCATGAAGTGTAACAAAATAAGGAAATAGACAGAAAAGATGCCAATAGGTTAAGTGAATACAATATAAATCTCTTACTTTCTGCTGTACGTTCCTTATTTCCCATTTTTACCTACAGAGTGTGGTCTTATATAGAAAACTTTAATCAGTGGTCACACAGTTATCAAAGCAAGTGCAAATAGAAGTGGAAATAGCTACTACGAAAGAATAATTTCCCTACTTTTCTTTTTTGAAACTGTATTGGCGTTCCTTACTGCAGTTTTCAAATTTTACACAAACTTTCCACAGTTGTACACTCTGTTTACGTTCTGTCTATATAGTATTGTTAGTTTCAGGATACTTCACTATATACTTTCAATACTGAAGAATCTGATTTGACAAATGCGGTTCTCTCTAAACGCACAGGCATTTTCATTCAGTGGAAAAGAAAGCTATTAAATTATACGTACTCATATAACAGCAAAAGTTGTAAAAGTTACGCATTTTTCCTCGAAATAGAGACATTGCCTAATTTTAAGAAAATTTATTTTTTTGTCATGGTTAGTGAGCCGCGAAAATTGTATGTATGAACAGCCAGGTGACTCCTCTTCAAATCCCTTTACAATAAAATTGAAGATAATACTCACATTCTAAAAGTATCCCATGGTTTTAAAAGAAGAAGAAAATAGAAAGTGAAAAAGTATGAATAAGGTTGAGTGAATTAAAATCAGCATCTCTAACTTTTTGTCGTATATTCCCCATTTCCCGTGCTTACGCACAGAGATAAGTGTTTTTACACCGAAGAATATTTTAATCAATGCTAACTCAGTTATCTAAACGAGTGCAAAGAGAGTTGCAGATGTAGAAGTATAGATAGTTTTCCTACTTTTACCTATCTGCTAAACTATCTATTCACTCTATGATTGTAGAAACGCTATCATTCAATAACCCGACATAAAGACTACTGAGTTCCTTCCAAGAAGAACGAACACCAAGTCTGCCTCTCTTTGAACACTTTGTGCGATGAGTCACATGTGATATGTAAAGACCTCCATGTATTGAAGAATGATTTCAGTATAACTTCTTGGCATTGACAATGTTTTTCTCTTCCAGGCCCTAACTTAATAATACTAACAAGAAGCTGGTACCAAATGATCATTTTCTTATTTTAAACAATTGTCCTGTAAATAAGGTGAACATTGAAACTAACATGACACTTCTTACCTCAGATGTCAATTTTTCAATACAATTGTAAAAGCTATTTACATTCTGTTCACATCATACTCTTCCTTTCAGGATATTTTGTATCTGTTTTCTATATTGAAACTCTAATTTTACTGTTGTATCTAACACGTATTCTAACAGGCATATTTTCATTTACTTGAAACAAAATCTATTAAAATTGTGCATACTCATATTTAAGCAAAGATGTACAAGTTATGCATCTTTATTTCGAAATAGAGACATTTTTTAATTTAATACAATTTATCCTTTTTGTTTTTTAAGTGCGCTGGGAAATTGTATTCATAAACGGTGAAGGATCCCTTCTTCTCATCATTTTAGAATACAATTGAAGATAATTCTTACCTTCTGAATAGACCCATTGTTTGTACAGAAGAAGAAATAGAAAAGATGCAAATGCGGTTGAGTGTTTCAAAATCAGCACTTAATTTCTGCTACTCGTGCCTCACTCCCTTGTTAACGTACAGAGGTGTGTATTCCTAGTTGTGGAGAAAACTTAAAACGCTGCTTCCACGGCAGCTGAGTTATCAAAACAAGAGGAAAGAGAGTTGTAGATGTATAAGTACAGATAACTTCCTTTCAATTACATATCCACTTAACTGGTTCTTCGTTGTATGGTTAAAATCGTAAACTTAACGCAGGTGAAGTGATTCATATTTTAAACATTTTGAAATAAAATTGAATATAATACTCACCCACTTCAGATATTCCATTGGTTGCAACAAAATAAGGAAATACAGAAAACGATGCAAGTTTATAAACTCAATTTTTCTAATTCACTTGCGTCATAGAAACACGTGTGTTTTCAAACGACCACGAGACGTTTTGCTGAAGTTGTCGTATTTGACGCAAACTTTTCTACAATTGAATAAGCTGTTTACGTTCTACTCATATCGTATTGTTCGAATGACGCAATTTCATTTTCTTCTGTATATGTATGAAAATCTGACTTGACTAATGGTTTTATCACGTATATGCACAGGCAGGTTTCTTTGATTTGAAAAAAAGCTACTAAAATTGTGCGAACGCATATGTGACAAATAGATCTACAGTTTATGCATTTTTCTTCTTTTGAAGTAGAGAACTTTTTAAACTTCTACGACAATTCATCCATTTTATCTTAAAACGAAGTGAAGTGATTCTTGTTTTGAACATTTTCAAATGAAATTGAGCATAATACTCACTCACTGCAAATATCCATTGTTTGTAACAAAATAAGAAAATACACAGAATTAAGGTTGAGTGTATGACGTCAACATCACTTACCTGGTAAATGGAAAAATGCCTATTCGTATAAGTGACAACTATGTTAGTCATATGAGATTTTCAACATAGAATGCAAATAAGAATATTCTGGAAGAAATTATACAACTTGAACAGACCCTAAACAGCTTTTGCAATTGTACAGAAAAAAGAAATTGTATCAAATATGAGAACTGCAGTGAGAAGTGTCATGGTAGGTTCAATGTAGACATGTTTACAGGTCACGTGTTTAAAATTGGAAAATGATTGTTTGGCACTAGCTTATTGTTAGTATTATTAAGTTTAGGCATAGCTGGAAAAGAGGAATTTTTCTCTTGTCCAGTAATCATTCTGAAAATATTGTTCAAGGGATAGGGGTTTGTACATGTTACATGTGACAGCTGTACAAAGTCTTTCAAAAGAGACTGACTTAATGAGCGTTCTTCTTGCAAGAGACTCACGCGTGTCCGTTCTGGTAATTGAGTGATATCATTGATTGATAGATGGATACATTGAGGTGGGAAAACCATCTATACTAAAAGAAACATATTTAGTGGTCTTTGAACTTGTTTTGAATTCTGAGTAGCATTTATCTAGTTTTGATTCAAATTTAAGAACACATACCTTTATAGGTAAACACTTAAAATGAGGAACGAAGTCCTACAGCAGAAAATTAGAAAAATTGAGTTTATTAACTTTCCTTATTTTGTTGCAACCAATGGGATATTTGAAGTGGGTGAGTATTATATTCAATTTTACTTCAAAATGTTTAAAATATGAATCACTTCACGTGCGTTTAGTTTACGATTTTATCCATACAACGAAGAACCATTAAAGTGGATATGTAATTGAAAGAAGGTTATCTGTACTTATACATCTACAACTCTTTTCCCTCTTGTTTTAATAACCCAACTGCTGCGGAAGCAGCGTTTTAAGTTAGATACAAAAACTATTAATATTGTGTGTACTCATATTTCAGCGAAGATGGATTAGCTATGCAGTTTTTTTTCGAGATAGGGACATCTCTGAATTTTAATACAATTTATCCTTTTCTTCTTGTTAAGTGTGCTGTGAAAATTGTATTTGTAAACGGTGAAGTTAAAATTCTCTAAATCACTTACAAAGAAAATTGAATAAAATACTAACGATCTGAAAATATCCCATTGTTTTGAAAGAAGGAAATAGAAAAAAGAGGCGGTTGTGTGAAATTAAATCAACACCTCTTCCTTTCCACGATCCTTACTTCCGTGTTAACGTACCTACGTATGTGTTTTTACTTTGTAAAGGAAACTTCTATTTCTGCTAACTCAGTTATCGAAACAAGTGGAAAGAGAATTATAGATGTGTAAGTACAGATAATTTTCCAGATTTTACGTATCCGCTTAACTGGTTCTTCTTAGACGTCTCTGTATAGTTTCCGTAAATCGAACACACGTGACTAGACTCTTGTTTTAAACATTTTGAAATGAAATTGAACTTTGGAATCACTCATTGCAAATATCCAATTGATTGTAACAAATAACAGAAAAAGATGTGACAAATGTTGTGTGAATGAATTCGACATTCCTACTTTCTGCTGTAAGATGACATTCCCCTGTTAGCGTAAGTTTCTTCCAAACGACTCGCACATGAAGTCAGTCTCTCTTTTAACGCTTCATGCAACTTTCTCACATGATTGAAATGTTTATTACTTCTACTTCTGCAATGCTTGTACCATTAGTGCATTTTTCTTCCGAAATAGAAACATCTTTTAAGTTGAGGACAATTCATATTTTTGTCTTGTTAAGTGGGCTGCTAAAATTGTATTCATAACCTGTCAATAAACTCTTTTTAAATCACTTTAAAATAAAATTTAAGATAATACTCATGTTCTGAAAATATCACATTGCTTGTAAAGAAGAAGGATATAGAAAGAAAAAGTTCAAAATAAGATTCAATGAATCAAAATCAACATCGCTAACTTCTGGTATACGTTCCTCACTTCCGTTTTTGTATACAGTGGTATATGTTCTTACATAGAAACAAACCTTTAACCACTGCTAACTCAGTTATCACAAAAGATTGGACAGAGTTGTAGGGGTGTAAGTATAGACAATTTTCTTACTTTGACTTGTCCTTGAAGCCTTTCGCTTCATTGGGGTCCAGGCGCACTGTCTCGGAAGAATTTTAATGACTGGTTAACGCTAACCCTAATCCCTAACCTAATCCTCAACCCTAACAAAGAATACAATCGATACAATACAATAGCATCAGCC
>JAAAJZ020874865.1:0-10723 GCA_010015985.2 Actinopyga echinites | reverse complement strand
TTCAGTGAGGCTAATGTTACAAACTCGGGTAGATATTTAATCTCCCTTGTATTTGGCCAAAAACAGGGGTCTCGGGCAGTATTCCTTATGGGCAGAGAAGATCATATAATGAGATAATGTTCACGCATGCACGAAGTCATCGGGCCAATGCGTGGCGATGCGGAAAGACAGCGGGAATTATGCATGCCGTGCGTGAAACTGTAGGACAATGCGGTACGGTGGACGTGAACAATGCCTGAGCAATACGTAACCTATGCTTAAACAAGTAGTGCCATTGCGTGTCAAAGCGTGATTGTGCTGCCCATTTTTGGCCGCAAATTGCGTAGAAGGTGCATAATTGATGCGTGTACAGTGCTCCAACAGGCCACAAAACATGGCTTCACACCCCAATGTGTAGCTCCAAAATGGCACGCCTTGCCACGACGCATAGCGTGGCACTGCGGGGACAAAAATCATACCAGTGTCAGGGTGGCATAAGGTTTCTTCAGTAGGGGATGAGCTTGGGCCTATTGTAAGCCACTGGTCAATAAAGTTCTGGCCACGAATACTTACATCTTACTAGATCTGGAGCAGAACTATTTGCTGAGGGGTAAGGTGATTCATCTATATCCGGATGGACAGCCATATTACCATCTGCAAATGGAAAAAAAAAACAGCAAGAGATTGAAATAATCACTTACTTTAAAGGAATATGCAGCTCATACTGTGTGTTTAAGGGGTGTCAACTTTCAAGGACTGATTCAAAGATTCACAGTTGCTGAAGTCTCCTGCAAATATAAAACATTGTTTGAGAAGATTTCTCATGTAAACAACAAGTAAATATATGTAAACCTCTGAATGTGCAATATCAGACTTCTCTCAACAGTAAAAAAAGCTGTTCTCTGAGATAATACAAATAAAAGTTAATGAGCAGTAGGCCTAATAATGAATGCCAAAGGGAATATGCCAGGTAGAATACGAAATTCATAACATGTACCAAAGGCAATTTCATTGGTATAGAAAATATAATTACGTACTTTAGTATCCACGGTGCAGTATTTGGGCTGAGTAATGAATATTTGCATTTTACCTCAGGACCTGCTTTAATGTTCCCAAAAAAGTAAACCTACACCGTACACGTACGTATTATCACATCAACACATTCTACGAAGTTAGAAGCATCTGGTAAAAGGTGATGACATTGTTGTAACCATTGTTCTGTAAGTACAGTACTGCATACCATACTGGTACAGTATTATAAGTCATACAACATACAGTAAAGAACATTACTGTATACAGGTTACTTGTTACTTAACATACTGTAAGTACAATCAGGTCAAAAGAAAAAACTGTCAGCAAACAGCTTATTCCCAAAAAGCCTGAATGGCGGCACCATCATAAATGTCCTGAAGTGAGTGGGTCCACCTTCTCCACTTAGCTAGTACTGTACTGCTACAGTATGTACTTGGTAATTATCATCCTCCTAGTCTAAACAAGACTATGAAAGTGCAAAAAAGGAGAAGACACATTTGACATACTGATACTGTACCACTCTGTGGTATGAGCAATGTATAGTCAGAGGGGTTCTTCACTGAGTCACTGCATTGCACGTCTATTTTTACATAATATGATGGCCAAGCGTATGTTGCATTAAAATTGCACAGTATGAGATATCTACGCACTTGGTGTGTACATATACTGTTTACGCAGCCATTGCGACAAGCTTGATAATATGACAAGCCAATATGACATCACACAAAACCTCTATAGCACAAGAAAGGTGTCAGTACAGAAAGAATTATACACTGATTTAAAAGAACTGTACCAAAAGTATGGTGTGTAAAAAGCAGTTTACTGTACATGTAGTTCAGTACAATAAAGAATAGCACTGTTCATAAACTTGTTACAATGTTTCTTTACACACTGTATTGTACATCAGGCTCTGAGGCAGAGTTGTAGTTGCAGGTGTCCAAATTTGAAAAGTGGGTGAGGTAACATTTTGGGACAATGTCATGCCAAAGGCATCATCAAGAAATTAATTTAGTACTACTGCACGGCTTCATATATTTTGAAAACCATTTAGGAAATTTTAAGCCATCAAGTCAGGGAACCAGCCCTGCAAAGGAGGGCTGGACGGCTACAGTAGCTGCCTAAATACTGCTATACATTTCAGAATACCATACGTACAATCCTGAGACATATCATGAGAATGAAAGAAATATCTGGTATATTGATATTCCATGAAGTAATGTCTCATGCTAAAGATGCTCTGGGATTTCTTCTTTGAAACTGCATTTTGAATTGGTTCTAGCTGTTACAGATAGACTGGCTTCTTTGATAAGCTCCCTGCTGAAAACTTATACATCCAGCACAGTGTACTGTGAAATAATAATGCATATTAACATTTAATAAGCCAAGCCAGAGAGCCCACGAGACAAAGCCTTCAACTGACGAACTGCTGAGTACGGAGTAGAGTCATGGCTTCACAACCTTACAGTACAGGTACATACAATGATGTTCCCTTACTGTACATGTACAGTACCATGAAAAACTCCAATTCCATAAATCTGGTGCTTCAAGTAATAGTGCAACCCACATTTAAAACAAAGATCATTTGTGAAAAGACTGACACACAGATTACCCTTTCACAAAAATGCCACTGATGAAATGATACAATTTCTGAGTAAAATTACGTACCCATGGACAGCATTTGGTAAGAACTTGAAAAAGCCTCATTGAGTTCCATCTTGTCAGCTCCTAATGTAAACCTTTTCTCAGGAAGATCAGAGTCTGGTTTCTTTGGTGGATGACTATTCAATGACAACTTTACCTCTTCTTTGCCAGGACTTAGTAAAGTCTGCTTGCCAGGTGGGGGAGTACTAGTCACCTCTTCAAAAGACAACCTTCTAAGGGATTTGACTGTTTTTCTTTGAGTTGTGTCATAAAGCTCACTCTTTTTAATGATGCTTAATTGTGTATCATCCTTTGAATGAGCTTCTGAGATGACTGATGCTTCTGAATCTGAGGGCAGAGTCTGATCAATTCTCAGTTTTGCCTGATAAAACTGAGCAGGCGTGTCTCCTGGGCTTTCTAGTAACTGCTCCCCTAAAGCTGATGGAGGTGATCCAAACAGGTCTTTGCTCAAATCTAACCGGAACTTTCCCTTACTAGCTGACTGGTTATAGAGTGTACCTGGACCTGGGTCCCTTTGGGGTACTTGGAAGCGATCTCCTTGCAAATGTGAAATAGGACTGGGTGGACCTGGGATTTGGTTATTAGACGGGTATATTTCAGGATGAAACAGGTCTTGCTTCTGTGGTTCCAAAGAATCAAACTTTTGAGATAATTCTCTGCTTTTGGAAGGGTTAACAAGAACAGATTCTGTAAAAAGGAAATTTTCCGTGGCAATTGATGAACTGTTTGGCTTGTTTGGAGTTGAATAGTTGTAATGGCTTAAAGACGGGGCTGATGAATTTTGGTTGGGAAATGATTGGTTAAACTCAGAATCAAACGAAAAAATGAAGTCAAATGAATGCTCTTCCTGTGGGAAGGATGTACTATTCAGATCAGTTGGAAACCTCGAATTTTTCTTTATTGTGGATAGATCTGTTTGTGAGGAGCTGTCTTTCTCCATGTGATATAATGATACTTAATTGAAGGTGCAAACTTGCCCTGCCCTGATGAGAACTGAAAAGAAAAATAGAAAAAGATAACACAATATTGCAAAATTTGTATGTTTGTTCACAGGAAAGATTGGGAGAATATTCTTCCAAAGATAATAAATTTATCTAGCTTTTCTACAAATTGCAACATGGCAAATGTTCTCAAACAGTACAAAGCTCCTTTGTCACATCAGAAGACATCGGTAAATTGAGGGCTTTCACAAATGGTGACCCCATGTTGAATTACTGTAAAATGTATTGTGACATAAGGTACAGTTTCTATTCATTATCCATGCCAAATCAGTTCAGCATTTAGCACTCAGCGGAGAGGAATGTGAGAAACTGGATTTCCAATGAAACTTTGGACATTTTCTAAATTTCTACATTCACTAAAGCATTGACTTCCAGCTAATAACAGTGAAAGACAGATAGGGTCATAGGGAACTTTAATGGTTTAAAGGCTATTCAATCCTATAATCCTGTTCTTTTCAAAACTGATTTTCTGAGGCCCAAGATCATAGAACATTTCAATACGACTAAATGAGTTCAAAATACAGCTCTTACAAAAATTTACAAATTCAAGATTGTCAGGAATGTAACAGTTGCACAAAGTGGAAAAACTTGACAAGACATTATGTATCAGTCACACAACTACTTACTAGATGAATTTTAAATTAGGCTAATAATATTTACTCCAAACGTATGCCTTGTAGTAATAGACTATGTCCGTTCTCCATGTAACAGAGGTGCAGACTTGAGTCTGCTTACAACTCAGACTCAAGTTACAGTTTTTGTGACTTGAGACTTGACTTGCACTTGCCTGTGTTGACTTGTGACTTGACTCAGACTTGCCAAAAATGACTTGTGACTTAACTGGGACTTGCAAGAGATGACTTGTTACATTACCAACGTGAGTCAGAAGGTATGAAAACCACTCATGCAATATGGAAATTAATGACCAACTCAACTGCTGAATCAACTCGAAAAAACTTAAAAATATCAAATCTGAACGATATCTTGTCAGCAGCAGACAGCAGTAGTACTGAATTTCAGTAGCATTACATACCGATTTTGAACATATAGAAAGTGCAAATGAGCTGCTACTGGCTTCAATTCTACATGCAGTGTGGTACTTGCATACATGATGCAATTTAGGACACAAATTAATAATAATAATATTTAGTTCTTATGTAGCACTTTCCACGGAATTCTCAAAGCGCTTTACAAATATTACCCTGATCAACGGTGATCCGTCCCAGTCCCCCTGGGTAGCTGCAGTTAAACACCATGCTCAATGACAAGCAACCTCACAGCTACCAATTTAACCCCTGGGTGGAGAGAGGCAATTGAGATAAAGCATCTTGCCCATGGATGCAATGTAATGAACTGACTGGGATTTGAACCTGCAACCCTTAGATCGCAAGTCTGACGCCTTAGCCATTAGTCCACCACGTCTAATGAGTACTATGACAGCTACAGGCAGAAACAGTCCTGTTCCACGAGTGATTGATTTTGCATATATTGCAATTATATTTGAGTATCATGCGAGAAGGCAACAGGTTCCAGTTATTTTGGTTCCAGTTATTTTAAAGACTTTGGTAGGACTTGACCGGGGATCAAACCCGCAGCCTAATAACAAAGTGTTAATTCCACTTGAAGTATGTATCCCAGTTTTGACTTTGATTTGGGGGTTGGAATAACTAGATGTAATAACCTTGGAAACCATACCAGTTTGAGGGGCCCCTTGGGTGCAGTTGTGTCGCCAAGGGGACCTGTGCCCCAGTGCCCCCAAAGAAAATTTTGGATATAAAAAAATATTGCACAAACACACCTTTTATGTATAGCTGCCTCGGGGACTGCAGTAGCTTCATCAGCTTGTCCTCAGGGCTAAAATTGCACAAAATGTTCTACTACATTTTTGCGGTGCACTTTGTGCGTTTCTATTTTTGTGAAGCGTGCTATCATTACAGGGACATTTTACATGGAATTCTTGTTGCAACATCTATTTTCGAGGGCTCTTGGACCACTGGGGCCATGATTCATTCATTCTCATTCAACACAGTTCCCTTCTCAAAGTGACTACCTGCCAGTCCAATTCTGTGTTCAAAAACTGTTAAGATTGCCACTTAGTTGCCATTTTAATGCACACCTAATGGAATATGGACAATTGAAATTGTTATATTTCCTGTGATTTTTAACACCATAGAGCTTGCATGGGGGACTTTGCTTTCCTAGACCCTAAATGAGGAGTGGTCAAGTACCACATCAGAGCACTTGGTGATACATCCACAAATAATTACAGTACGTTCAGGGGTCAGACCCTTATGGGAAGGTTAACAAAAGAAATAAACCTGGATAAGACAGAAAGTTAGGAAATAACCTTTGAAATATATAAAATAATGTAATGTTAAAAATGCTGTTTTCGACGCACAAAGCATGTAAATTGTTCTCTCATAAATTTCTGTTTGACAGCTTGAGTGGAACTATTGTCTAAAACTTTCCCATCATGCATGCAACCCCTAATACAGTATCATTCGCCACCCCACCCACAACAACCCCCTATATATCATCAAATCGACTGGCCATTAGTCCGAGGAAGGTTATGATGAAATAGGTCAAATTTTGACTTTTTTGGTCCGCTTAAGTGTGTATCCAATGCTATTTGAAGATAGAAAATGCCCCGAAACTTCCAGGGCATCATCCCTTGGACCCCATT
The DNA here is from genome assembly GCA_010015985.2 of Actinopyga echinites. Taxonomy (NCBI): domain Eukaryota; kingdom Metazoa; phylum Echinodermata; class Holothuroidea; order Aspidochirotida; family Holothuriidae; genus Actinopyga; species Actinopyga echinites. The sequence goes on along the minus strand of JAAAJZ020874865.1, from coordinate 4,366 downwards.
GGAGCGTTATCCCTGGACCCTACCAGGGGCCCTATGGAGAGTCCTGGTCCCCATGCCCAATATAGAGCACTCCAAGATCACATGGTACTTTCAGCACCACTCTGTCATATACTGGCATTCCCCTCCAGTGAAACATTCTACCCCTTATGCCCCCTCCTCTATTTCCAAAAGTCTGGTGACGCCACTGCTTAGGCAGGGCTCCCAGGATGAACAGTAAATAGAATCCACACCTAAAAGTGCAATTTGGAGTCAAACATGTTCAAATACTTTACAATTATAATCCCCTACCTCCCTCAGCCACCCATGCACACACTATTAAGCGCAAAATGATGTGCCAATATGCTAACTGTGATTTTTGGTTGTTTTAATCGGGGGCCTTGTATGGGTGAAATTTACCGGTATGAATTTGCTCCCCAGTCTGCCACTGACAAAGGCCCACATTTCTGACCCAAAATTATGTTAACCATACGCATATTGCGCAGTTGACATGGAAAAACCAATAGTGAATTTCAACAAATCGTTGGTGATTTTTTTTTTTTTTTGAACAAGCAAGGAGAGGCTCCGTTATTGATGTCAAATATGCTTTTCACTTGCTCAACAACACAACCGGAAAGCTAGACATGACCATTTCTATAAAGAATGATCCCCTGTCCTATACATTTAGTATGTAGGCTACTTGGGAATTCTACTGACTGGGCAGAGCTGTCTGAACCCCCATACAAGATTACCTAAATAAAACTGAAGACACTTGCATTTGTCATTTTTGCTGTTCAGTTTCCTACTGGCCATACTTTTGATGGACAGAATATGCCACTTGACTTTGATTTGCACTAAATGACTTGTGACTTGACTTGCAAGTAAACCAAGCACTTGAGACTTGACTTGCTACCAAATAACTTGTGAGTTGTGACTTGAGACTTGACTTGGACTTGCAAGAACTGACTTGAGACTTGACTTGGACTTTCAGGATATGACTTGTACCCATCTCTGCCATGTAGTAAGAGACAATGTTCAGTCCTTCAGGGATTTTGCAATGACTCCTGTAAGTTTGTGAAACTTGTAAAATGGATTTAATCAGTTTGTTGGACAAGCCATACATACACTCATCACATCACAAATCATTCAAATTCTCCTAACAGAGTTTTAGCTGTAATTTAATCTATCCATCTCTATTCTCTAGTATCCCCACAGCAAGTGGTTTCATTCCCCAGGGCCACTTCTCTCCTTCAATCTATCCATCCATCTCTATTCTCTAGTATCCCCACAGCGAGTGGTTTCATTCCCCAGGGCCACTTCTCTCTAGCTGAAGACACAACAAGTAACTACAATATTGCCAACAATTTCCGATCTAAACCATTCTCTGTGTATCTTGCTGTACAGTATTCTAAGAGTCCTGTGCAATGCACTTTACAGTACATACTGTACCAACTTCTCCTGACCAATCAGAGATTGAGTGGCAACTCTAATTTAGAATCCACGACCACATGTCAATGTTTGTGTTAAGAGTTACGGTTGAGTTTATGGACAAAAACAAATTTAGGAAATAAAAGCTGTTCAGGCTCAAATTTAAAATCACTGATCACAAATCATGAGCAGTGATGCAAGTTACGGTTAAGTTCCTGGTGAAAATAGGCCAAATTTAAGAATTTTAGTAATCTGGTATGTCACTTCTGGTCACAGATTCTAAATTAGTACCTGAATGGCTTAACTAAGTTAATATTAAACTAGAGGTAGGCATACTGTCAGTCTCCAACTCTCTAACAGCCTTCAGGCTTCACTGGTTGACAACAGCTCAGCACGACTGGAATGGGAAGAAATCATTTTGTGCGGGCAAGTGACTGGAGATTTTTAGCTCATGGAAGATCACCATTCCACAGAAATATGCACTGTTGAACTGAGCAACGAACCCAAGCTGAAGGGTGCGATCTGGGGGAACAGCACCTGTATAGCACGCAGGATTTCAAGACCGTACATTTTAGCAGCAGCTGGCTGGTTCATCGCTGTGCATCCTTCCACTTGCGAGGCCAGATCAAGTGGCAGCAGACTTTTGTATGGCCATGTGCTGAATTGAAGGAGGAAGCTGTGTGGGCCTGAACTTGCCCATGCAAGGCAAATTTTCCAGTCTGGAACTTCAGTGTGTGTGAATCAGTTACCAGCAAATGGACAAATTCTTTGGAAAAGACCATACAGTTTCCAGACCTTGATCAAATTACTGTAACTTTTAACATAGATTTGGTACTTTGAAAATTTTGCTATATATCAGTCTTGGTAGGCCCCTACCTTGAAAGAATCGTGGAGCATAATTGGGCTAGGCTGCAGTGGTAAACATATGGATAAATGCACTACAAAGAGCATGCACAGGGCATAGTCTAAATGGTATCCAGTTAAAACGTCCCTTTGCCAAAACGCCCCCGCTTTTTAACCTACATTACTACAACATCCCCATGCTATATCTATGGCAAATATTTGACCAAAACATCCCCATATTGTTTCTGTTCTTTTTTGTATTGAGAGATAAATGAAGTGGATTTCAAAATTATGATGAAAGGTTGTAGTATTATGCTACATGGTTGGTTGGATATACTGAACTGCAGACTTTGAGACTTGTGAAAGGATTGTGCAGGGCAGGGACCAACTTTTTCTTCAATTGTACAGTCATTTGTATAATGGTTGAATGAATCCTAAGAGTGAACCGAAAAAGGCTCAATATTTCATTTTCTACCCGGGGATGTTTTGACCAGAAGCGGGAACGTTTTGGCGGAGATACGTTTGACCAGAAGTGTGGATGTCTTGGCAAAGGGACATTTTAACTGGAGGCATGTAAACATAGGCTTGCCCATTAATTCTGCCCGCCTGACGTCACAAACCTAAAATGCAACCGTGTATCCCGTCTGAGGAGAACTGCTTGTAGTCCAGACCCACACTGTAAAGTTTGGCCTGCACAGGCCAAACTGACTGTTTTTTCGTACGTGCACTTTTGCAGTTTTTAGTGAAATCGTTGAACTGTTTTTGATTTGAAGTTGTTCCCCGCGAATTTGTACATCACCGTCATGTTAACTACATCTGCACATGTACGTAGGCTCCGTACTTTGCAGTACCGGAACAGCATACCACAGGTGTTCTCAGCATTATATGTACGTATGTATGCATGTATACGTAATGCTGAGAACGCTTGCCGTATGCTGTGCTGCTACCTTACAGTACGTAGGCTATGCGCAGCTGTTGTTTGCACCATAGTGACACCTGTGCGACATACAGAACGTGCAGCCATTCTTGTCTGCCATTCCTTCTTCACATTCCCAACACACAAAAAAAGGGAGCAACTATAGAATACCCCGCCACTCTCAAAAACACTTTCTTAAATTTCTGGATACGGATTCCCAGTACGTGACTGTAGGCTAAATAAATCCGAGGAGTTGGCTTTTTTGAGAACAATGCTATGTGATATTAATTATATACATGTCCTTCAGAAATCTGAAACTCCACCAAATCCATCCTTGTAACATACCAGCTCGACTTGGAGTCCATTTTCAGCTGGATTCGCAGTCGCAGTCGTAGTGAGGAGGTCAACAAGGAATCCATTTTCAGCTGGATTCACAGTCGTAGTCGTAGTGAGGTGGTCTACTAGGAATCCATTTTTAGCTGGATTCGCAGTCGTATAGAAAGGTCTTGAGTACTAGGAATATATTTTAGCTGGATTGGCAGTCGTAGTCCTAGTTTCAGTGTAGGACCAGGTCTGGGTACTGTTAGTCCCTAAACATGACCATGTAATCCACTCCTTACTAGTCATTCCTAGAAATGAAGTGTATAGTATAGGAACGTGATGCCAAGCCCTGTTCAAGGGCTAGCGTACAGTACTGTACATGGTTAACTATCACAGTTTTTAGTGCAAAGCACTGAAAAGTGGAGTTTTATTTTTTCATTGACACTGATTGGCACTTCCTTTAAGAGCCATTTCACCATTTGTTTGCAGTGTAGCATACGTCTAGGCTAGGCGTAAGTTATGGGCTAGGCTACCTATAATGAATAAGCTATAGGCCTAACTTTACAGCGTTTGCATATTTTCATGCTTTCCATTGCGCAAAACATTTGCTTTTATTATCGGCCTACATCGGCTTGAGGCTAGCCAAGCCATGGGCGTTTGAAGCGTACAGTATAGCTGGGCTCAAAAATAAGATTCAGGAATTGCACAGCCAAAATGAGCACCTAAAAATCATTTTTCCAAAGTCTCAAATGAATCCATGAGAGCATGTGGGAGAAGCATTTTGAACAATTGTTAACAGACAGACATGGATAGGTTCAAGCCATGTGATCACATTACTGTATGCAGGTGTTTCCTTCCCAGGGTAGCCAGCTCAAAACGTAA